>VDFB02271358.1:1225141636-1225249136 GCA_007258455.2 Sequoia sempervirens | reverse complement strand
TTAAAAAAAATCAATGTTCAAAAACATTAATGACAAGTAAGGTTGGTTGTAGGAGTTTCATTACTCCATGTGACATGACAAATGCAACAATGAATTTATCATTGTTCTTAAGCCATCCCTAAGTATTCCTTAATTTCATCAATAATTAGCAATCAGAAATGGGAATCTTTAATGTGTAAACTAAATTTTATTTGTTAGGTGGTATTTTTTTAGTCTAGGTATTTATTGTTGAAAGTTTACATCTCTAGATGTTGAATTTATTTCTCATATACGTGCAATCCTTTTCCACTCAATACAACTCCTTTCTTCAATCAAAGAAAACATAACTTTGTCTTGATTGACACAATATATGTCTATATTCATCTACACAACATAATGGAATCATTTGAATTTAATGAAAATAGGAGTATGCATTGACATTGAGTATCACAATCTTAAAAACTCTAAATGAAAATCAGATCATGTGTTTATCAATACAACTTGCATAAACATGATTTGTGTATCAATCAACATGACCTTTTTTTATCAAGAAACACATCATATTTCTAGTGTCTAGTCATCTACAATTAGGGACAAATTGACATTTAGGTAAAATTTTATATTTATCAATTAATATAGTTGTTTTATATTAATCAATGCTATCGTAAGTTAATGTCAAATCTAAATAAAAAATAAAAAAATATTGAATGTGTGCTTTTATTTAATTAATTTATGTGAAATTTTAAGTTAATTGCATGTGGTTCATGTTAAACATGAATTGAAAATTCCATATACTATAAGGCAATTTGAATTTTAAAAAATATCAACTCTTCAAAACAGTTGAAGCAGACAAATTTGTTTCTAAAATTTGAACTTGATGGAAAAATGTTGTGTAATTTCCCTTGCTTTTTATTTATTTTTCGTTTTACATATCTATCACAAATCAAGAATTTGCATCATAGTACAACCCAAAAAAAACAAACAAACAAAACACATAGGAAATCTTATAGTCCTAGGGTTGTATTGTACATTATAGTAATTTCACTCTATACCTAATTTGATATGGGCTGAAAGAGAAATTTATCATTAGAAATATTGTGTTAGATTAATTAGAATTTTGAGTTGCAGTGAACATTAAATTAAAGGTACAAAAGTATCATTTACACAAATTTATTATCCTTTTTTCATTTGAGCATATTATTTTATGTAAATAATTAATAACACAAAAAGGAGAGAAACATGCACTCTATGTAGTGCTCAATTTTAGCAAACTATGTTAGTTTGAGTTTTTCAGGATTGTAGCAACCACTAAGTAACATCAAGATATACTAACTATGATTTGTGATGTTTTGGTGCACTAATTAAATTCAGTGTTTGAGAATGATGAAGTGTGCCACTGGCCAAATATCATAGAGACTATGTATGGTCACTAGTGTATGATTTATTATTTTGATTGACCTTTGTGTTGCTAATTATTTTATTATTTCAATACTAGATATATAAATTTTGTCAAAGAATTGTACTCATTAGTTTTGAGTAATAGAGGTGACTTCAAGCAATGTTTATTAACTATTTTGAGATACTTTTAGAATGTACTTGTATCATACCATATTGGGATCTTATGGCTTCTTGATTAGTATACACTAGTTAAAGGCCTATGAAGTTATGATAGACTAATGTTTGAATTGATTAAAATGCTACATAGATGATGGTGGTTAACATGTAGTGATCAAACGTGTGCACTTGTCAATATTACTTAAGCTCCTATCAACTATGCAACTAAAGAAATTATGTAGACATACATGCCAAATGTTTGTACTTAGCCTCATATATGATAGTGATCACATGGAATGAGGGTCTCAAGGGAACATGTTCATTGGGTAGGGGCCTCCATGTTGGGATAATGTGTCTCAACCTTGTAATTACATAAAGTATTGTTGATACATAAGGTAGTTTTGATACATTGGCGATGAGGGGGCACAGGGAGGTTTCCCCCCAACGAGGGGTTCAGGGGGATCATCCCCCCCAGTTACAAGTCTGGGGGCAATGCCGTCGAAAGGAAAATTTTATTTATATTTTATCATTGTAAATCTAGATCATTCATCATTAGGTCTTAGATCTGACAGCCGATATTTGATCAGCTTGACTTGCCTTAGAAGGAAACCCTATTTTATGAGGGTATTGTATTACGGTTGTGTATTGTGATGTATTCTAAGATTCTGATAGCGATCGTGTTGCCTCTAGATCTCTGGTTGATGATACTCCTATGAGAAGCTTTCTCTACAAGTATATTGTAATCCTCATGATTTCTGAATAATATATAGGGTGGCTTTTGGAGTGTGGGGTTTTTCTCCCAAAAGGGTTTTCCCCATGTAAGTCATTATGTTGTGGTATGCATGATATTTATGGTTATTTTTGTTTAAGTTTTTATAATTGTTAAAGATTTGTAAAAAATTTGTGTTATTCTCCTCTCAAGATTAGTGTAGGAAGTTGTTCCGCTACCTTAACTTCCTTGCGCTCCATACAATGCCACAAGTGGCAAACCTCTTATTTGTGTAAGGAGGTTAGCCTCTAAGAGATAGTCATTAATAATCATTAGGAAGGTAAGTGGATAATAACTATTCATACAACCCATGCTTACCCCCATCCTCAAAAGTACCCCACATCTACTTCCTTATATAAACTTAGCCAGAGGTCATCTCCATCAAGATGGTGAGGAATCACATCACAACACAAGACCAACACTTGAAAATAGAAAAAGACTATCTTAGCCACCATAAAATTTTAAATAACAAAATAAAATTATTTGAATTCTGATAATAAGGTAAATAAATGCACTCAATTCCAACACTAAATTAAATTTAACCACAAGAGTTATATGTAAGTGGAAATCCAAAAAAAAACACTAAACTAACTCAGGCAAGATAAAATAACATTTTTGGCCTACACAAGAAAGATAAAAGATCACCAAAAACCAAAATAAAGCTCACAGTCCTCAAAATTACACATTACATCATTATGTGACCAACAAATTAGCCACCAAATAATGGAGGGAAGTCATGGTAATGAATATCACAATAATCCTTCATGCATGCATTTGTGGTGTGAGCGCACAAAGGCCCACATGGCATGGCAATGAACCTCACCAAAAATATACACCTAGGACACATGACACAAAAAATGATTGTAACAATATTCCATGATTGTTTTGAAGTGTAAACACACAAAATCACTATATGGCATGGCAATGTGTCTCATGGGAATGACAGACCTAGACCACATGGTAATGAACCTACTGGTTTATTAAATGCAAAAAACACTCAATTTTTTATATATATAATTAATACAAGTATTGAAATACATAGTGATTTAAAATAAAAAAATTCAACCATTTACAATGTACCAAAATTTTCACATTCATTTAACATTCATATTCTTTTTATAAGAAAGATCATCGAGTTTCACTATAAAATATATCATAATCTCATTAGATCAAGAACATATAGCTTTTAAAAATAATTACATTATTCCAAGAGTGGTTCAATAGTACATGATACATAGTTCATATCATAGAAAGGAATTACATTGCATTAAACTAATACAAAGTCAATAGATGATTTCAAATTATTGTCTCTCATAAACCAAAGTTTTCAGCATCTCAATTGCAAGAGGGAGAGCATCACCTGAGTGCTTAACTTCAACCATAGACTTCTTGTCTCCCACACACCTTCCATATACAAGTGGCCCTAGCCTTCACAAAAGTAATCAATCAAAAGAAACTCGCAGATCACCATGCCATTTGAGAACTAGTGTACTAAATACAAAAAATCTGTCATAGAACTCTAGATATCCTCTAGCTAAGTATGACAAGCCAAATATCATAAAGACTATGTATGTTCAATAAAAAATGTTGGATTTTTAATACATTTCACTAAAACGAAAAAAAATGGAAAACTCTTATGAAAATAATGAATATTATTTTATTACAAAACTTTAACTAGAAAATGTGGCCGATGGTAATTGTTTTATTACAACTAGTAGAAAAAGTGGCCAATGAAATCCATGGCAATTTGGACTTATATGCTCCATTTATTCCATAAGTTAAAGAGTGTTGAGTAACACTTTGAAGTCCATTAAAGTGTAATAACCCACAAAATTCTAGTTAGAAAGACAAAAACTTTATAAGAATTGTAATTTAGGATCCTATGTTCCATAATTATTAATCATGCATAAACTAGTTACCATGGTGTTAATTTTCTCCCTCTATTGGTTGCTTATTTCCTACGTAACTCCCTTAGAAGCACAATGATGCAACTCCTCATATAATAAACACACATTTCAAGTTACTCATACTAGGTCAAATCAAGCAAATTTATTTTAATTTCAGTCTAGCAAATGTACTAAACATTTCTTGATAGAGAAAACATTTTAGATGAACAAATTCCCTCAAAAATTTTGATCTTGGTTTGTTAAGTCACTTAACGCCCTCATGTGGTCATTTTGAATGCCTAGAATAACGTTTTCCCCTAAATAGAGCATAAAATGGTCCCAACTTTAGGCATGGAAAGAGATAGACCATAGTGTACTTAGAAGTGTTCGCTTACTTTAAGGGTCATATGCAAGCACACTCAAGAGCATCCCCTCCATTAAATATATTTCTAAAATTTAAAAGGTTCCCAAATTTTAGGCATGGGAAGAAACCCACCATAGTGCACTTAGAAGTGTGTGTTTAGTCAAAGCGACTTTTGGAAGCCCACTCAAGAGCATCCCTTACATTAAATATATTTTCTAAAACATTTGATACTAAAACTTTCAAATGTCATTTGTATTTTGAGAGTTATGCAATGTACCAACCCTAAGAGATTCAGATTCAAATATAAGTAAAATTGGAAGTGTTTTGCAGGGTAAAGAATATAAGACTAATATACTTATTCAGGTTAACAATATCTTCAAAGTTTTCCACACCATTAGTTTTAATGCCTATCTAGAGAGCACAAGTGCTTTCTACACCATTGGATCAATAGTAAACCCTTTAGATATTCCTTGCATTATTTGTCGCCATCTACTTCAACATTGTTGGACACACTTTGGTAGTTGTGCACTCCTACAATTGCGAACTTTAGGAGGAAGCATGTGCTAGCTTGACTTTCATAGCAAAGTTTACCCTACTAAAGATGTGCAGAAAGTTCTTAAATCAGTGTAAAGCTTAAGGTGTGTTGTGGGTCTCAATGAAGCTCTTTGTCCTTAGTTTACTCAACATGCAAGCTCTTCCATGAGTTTGCTTGAGACTAGTTCTTTTGGCAATTCCTGCAAGACTAATTCCCTGGCCAAGCTTATTAAGTCATGCTAAAATCAATAGCGTGCTAACCATTTAATGAGAATACATAGGAATAGAAGGGCCACAACCACAATCATCTCTTCAAGCAAGAGGGCACAAGTACACATTTTGTCCATATTCCTTGCATTTTTAATTTTAAAGAATAGGTGATTTATTTAGTAGATGGTTTATTTAGTACACCTTCTTCACTTGATCGCAGTAGTTAGCATTGTTTTTTCATTTCTAGCAATAGATCTCAGTTATACTCCCTCTTAAGGTATTAGTCTTTTTGGTCCACCTTCGGTGTTTAGCTTAGAAAGGCCCGTCATGAATTGAACACAAAAACATGATGAGCTATTGTAGATGGCACTATAGAGATGAACAAGTGCACACAAAATAATAATCAACTTCAATTCATGAATTGGCCAGAAATAGCTAGATCTAGAGATTAAAGTCATACTATTTGGCAGGAAAGCAAACAGTAAATATTTATCAAAATAGTATATCTCTTCCCTTCTTAGCACTGGAAATTGTATTGAACAAAATATTCGTGTAGTACAATGGTTGTATTCAGGGTAAATTTAGAAGATGGATTCCCGGGTTCTAATTTCTTAATAGCACAACTGAATCCAAAAAACTATCTCACAAATTTGAACTGCAAACACAACCTACACACTACAACTGTTCAGTTACAATCTCCAAAGAAGTTGTAAGCAGTTAGGTCCAGAAATGCATCTCACCAAAATTTGTGTCCCTACCAAATATGGAGCAAAACGGGTGCAATATAACTTATTGCAACCTACTATGAAACCAAGCACAAACCCCTAAGTTATAAGAATTAAAAACTGAAAAATAATTAGAGTTTTGAGTTTTTCTGACCTTTCCATCTAGGTTGAAGTTTTAATTCAGGAAATGCTTGTCTGCAGCAATTTAGAGGGATGCTCTTGTGGAAGTGCTTTCAAAGAGGATAGTATTGTTTCAAGATTCCCCCAATTCTTGCTTATGTCCATAGTAATTTAGAGGGCTACTGTTGTAGGAGTGTTTACTAAATGGATAGTGTCATTTCAAAGTTCATAGAAGTTATTGCTTGTGCCAACAACCATCAAGCACTTTCTGTTTTGGTCCATTTAGATTTGCCAAACGTGTATCAAAGAGTGTTTAGGCATTTATCGCTGTTTTTACAGTTTGTACTTTTTTCTTGGATATGTAAGCAAGCAATGCTATGTTCACTATCAAGTGTCCTTTTTATGAATTTTTAAGGTGTTGATATTTGAAAGGAAAAATAAATAAGGAAAGAACTAATCAATGAGCATTGTTTGAAAGAAAAATATTATTAAAGAGAGAGTAGCCAAACCAAGCACTACCAAATGCAAAGGAGACACAAGAATTTGATAAGGGGAAAAAGCAAGAAAAAAACCTAACATTATGAATGGAGGCAAAATGCCTAGGAATGATACAGATAGAGAGAGAGCACTTAAGCCTCAAGCTTGCTTGCTTGAATGAAGAATAAGAGGAGAGGCACCTCAATATATAGAAGTGAGAAGAAGAGTTAGAATTAGAAAGTAACTCCAAACTCAATGAATGCCACCATTCATCTATGTGTGTGCAAGTGGTCAAAAGCCTCTTAAGGAGGTGTCTAAAAAAGAATTAAAAAATAAATAATTACAATTAAAGAATAACCTTTACCAAGTAAAGATTAATCTTCTAACACCCCTCCTTAAGCTTTACTTAGGGAGTTCACATCAAACCCTTCAATGGGTTGTAATCCTAGATTTTTACAATGAAAGAGAAATGTATCTTTACCAAGAGCCTTAGAGAGAATATCTGCCACTTGATCTTCACCTTTACAATACAAAAGAGAAATTTGCTTGTCTTCAATGTGCTCTCTAATAAAGTGATGTTGAAGAGCAATGTGCTTGGTCCTTGAATGAAAAATTGGATTCTTTGCTAAAGAAATAGCACTTTGATTATCACAATATAAAGGAGTAGGATCCATTTGAGGTAGACCCAATTCTTCAAGTAATCTTCTTAACCATAATGCTTCTTTGGATGCATTTGTACAACCTCTATATTCAACTTTTGTAGAACAAAGAGAAGTAGATTGTTGTTTCTTACTATTCCATGAGATTGCACCTGATCCAACAAAGAAACAATAACCACAAGTGGATCTCCCATCATTGGGATCACCTCCTAAATCTGAATCGGTATAACCCTTTAAAGAAAAATCACAATTTGCATCATAAAAAAGACCAAGATTAAGAGTACCTTTAACATATCTTAAAATTCTTTCCGCAAATTTAAAATGAGTTTGTTGTGGTTTAGACATATATCTAGAAACTAAACCAACACTCTAAGAAATATCAGGTCTAGTAAGTGTTAAATAATCCAAACTACCAACTAATTGCCTATACAAAGTAGGATCAACAAAAGGAGTTTATATATCAACCATTAATTTAGTTCCTAATTCACAAGGAGTAGAAACACACTTTGCATCATTCATTTTAAATCTATCTAAGAAATCTTGAGCATATTTTTGTTGAGAAAGAAAAATACCTTTAGGTGTTTGCCAAATTTGCATACCCAAAAAATAATGTAATAGGCCTAAATCAGTCATTTGAAATTGATGATTGAGTTGAGACTTAACATCACTAATCAAATTGTTAGAACTAGAAGTGATAATTAAATCATTAACATATAAGATAATAATCACAATATCATTTTCACTATGCTTAATATATAAATTTGGATCATTTTTACTCCTAATGAAACCTTGAGATAGAAAAAAAGCATTAATCTTAGAATACCATTCTCTAGGAGATTGTTTTAAACCATAAATTGATTTCTTCAATTTGCAAACAAGATGTTCATTACCTTAATGAAACCCAAAGGTTGAGACATATAAATTTCTTCATGTAAGTCGCCATTTAAAAATGCACTTTTAACATCCATTTGATGAATAGGCCAATGCATATGAGAAGCTAAAGCAAGAACTAATTTACTAGTTGGCATCTTAGCTACTGGAGCAAATGTTTCATTATAATCTAAACCTTCAACTTGAGAGAAGCCCCTCGCAACTAATCTAGCTTTAAACTTGCTAACTTCATTATTTGCATTAACCTTAGTTTTATACAACCATTTGCATGAAACAAGATTCTTACCTTGAGATAAGGGAACTAAATCCCAAGTTTTATTAGCAATTAAAGTATCATATTCTTCTTGCATAGCCTTTTTCCAATGAGGTTGATCTTTAGTTTGTTCATAAGTTTGAGGATCATTTGAATGCATAACGCTAGACATCAAAGCATAATTTACCTTTCTAGATTGATTCATTCTAGCTAAAATATCTCCACTTTCTTGCATAAGTTTAGTAAACCATTTAGGCTTTCTTTTAGATGTAGTAGTATCATCACTAGAAGAAGAATCATGAGGAGAAATTTCAGCATTTTCATCATCACTATCACTATGAGTAAGAGATGCATTAGGAGGGTTAAGAGAAGATTCAACTTGAGGATTATCCTCCACAACAATAACTTTATTTTGAGAAGATTCAATATCATGCATTTTAGAACAATCTGTGGGAGTAAATGGTGACTCCCCAACACCCCCAAGAACAGTTGCGACCAAAACCACTTCCACAAGAGAGAGAATGGCAAGAAAGCTTGCTTCGCAATGCAAAATTGATTAATGGTTGAATATGATTAATTGCTATGCAAATGTACATGAGATGTCTTTCTTATAAAGGCGAGGTTGAGAGATAGGATTAGACAAGATCATGACAAGTGTCTTAATTCTATTACATGAGACAACCAACTACCTAGGAATCATGCAATATAACTAGATAAGATAAGTTCTAGAAAAGTCAACTAAGACTTCTAGAAAGAATCTTATATCCTAAGTGAACTTAACATGTGAATATGGCGCCTAATTACCTAGTGAATAAATTAGCTAGGTACAAGACATATTCACACCAACACCCCCCCTTAAGTGCAACTTAGGGAGAGTATTATGCAACCTATGCAAAGATGAAGATAAAGATGGGTCTCGGCTACTAGGCCATGTTAGGTACCCATTTACAATGCAAATGCAAACAATCTCACAAGCGGAGAAAAGGAGAAAACCTAGTGGGACAAAACTCCTCTCCAAAAGAGAGAAACAAAACAAAACAAACAACATGATGTATGGAGAACTCAATGATACCCCCCAAGGACTACATCCATCATGTATATACAATAAATGACCCCCCCATAAGAGGGAAATAGAGAGATAAGATATCCCCCCCACAATGTATGATCTCCTGCAAGTATGGTTAATGTCTGAAGACAAAACATAATCCAATGCCTACAAACAATGTTTCTCCCCTTGGGAAGAAGATACACCATGTACAGATGCAGGAATGCTTCCCATTCTGGATAGGAAGAGGTAGGAAGAGGAATCCATATGTATGAAGATTGTGTCTCTGAAATTTTCTCATATGTCGCCAAGTTCTTGGATGATGATTGTTACATCCCAAATTGTGACGTTACAATTTACCATCACTAGATAGAGTATATGTGAATTCTGGAGGTGAATTAATGATGCTTGTACCTTGCTTTCAATAGGAATGTTGTTTCATTTGATGTTATTCTTGGTGAAATACTGCATAAAAAAGAATAGAAGGTTATTGATTTATGAAGAATCTAACTTTTGAAATATTTCATGTATTCTGCTTTGTTTTGAGCATATGACTGCCGATGTCATGTCATGGTGTGCAGGTATGAAGACTGTTCCTCCGGACAGAGGAGAGATATCACTCGGGGAGGAACTTGGTCGGGTAAGCAGTAACGAGTACCAAATGAGCATACACACACATCAGTATAGGTTCAGAGAAACCAAGTCAGTTATGTTGGTCTAGATAAGTCATCCTTAGGCTTGGAGTTATGTTTACTTCTTTATGCTTTGAAAAGTGATGATTACTTATTTGACTGACTTACTGTGCTTTGACCTTTGTGTGGTGAATGTGAATGGATATTAATTATATTATTTAATATTGTCTAGGAATTTACATATACATATATTAACACATATACGTAGGTATATATGCTGACTGGCTTGCATTATACATATTTAATAATTAAATACGTATACGTGTAAATATTTATACATGTAATATATATTTAATAATATATAAATATATATTTATATTATAGTTTTACTTGAAATATGCATGTAAATATATTTAAATATATGAATGCATATATAAGTTTAAGTAAATAAATCTACGATATAAATATATAAATATATAAATATATATAATTGTGATTAAATATATATATGAACTCGTGAATATAAATTTATAAATTTTAAATTACCTTGAGTAGAATTGAAATCGAATAAAGTTCAAATGACACTTATATTTTTTTAAGTGGAGAAATTCGTAAAAATTCAAGAGAGTAAATATGGAAAAATAATATAGTTAAAATATTTGAATCTTTATAAATCGCAACATGAGGAAGTCGAGCATATGTTCAAAATATTTGAATCAAATCGAAATATTTCATGCACACATTAGGAAAAGAGGAAAATACGTTTTATGTAAATAAGTTCATGAAAAATTGCCTGTGAAAGTCGCGCGCCTGGAGATAAACGCGTCTGAAGCGCGCGATTGGAAAAACTGGTCTTTGAATGGCGCAAGTACCGATCTTAAGGCCACGAAATGGCAACGTGGGAACGTCTGAGACTTGACCTTTTCATTTGGAAACGAACTTCCTAGTTTATTGCAACAATATAACCAAAAAAAAAATTGAAAACGCCTTGAGCTGTCAATCCACCATATGAGAGTTGAAGAATTCTTAATTTGCTGGCTTAATAGGAAGTCGATTCATCTCTTTTATAATGACTTAGGGTTTATGAACTCGCCAAGTGTCTTTTTGACTAATTCTGGACACTTGTTGTCAATCCGCATGCCTTCTTAAGTGGAAAACTGTTGCAATTCGGGTATATAAATATACACGCCTTCCATTCATTGTAGTCACGCATTGAGCAATCCGAGTTAAGCTTTTTAGAGTGAGAATCCCTTTAATTCCTGAAGAGCATTTTATAATTTCTGAGAGCAGAATTCATCATTGGCTGGAAGTCATTTTCTGATCACTAACATCACAATTTCTGAGCTCACAGTGAAAAGCTGTGTTTACCCTTCAGCTACATAGTAAAAGTTCATTTTGAAAAGGAATTAGAGTCTGGTCTGAGAATTATTGGAGGCCTGAAGTGCTGCAAACGTAATCAAGTTCATCCTCTAAAGGGAAAGACATAAACCAGGCATGCTATTTCTTCTTTCATTATCTTGAATGTATTTCTTGTTATAAATCTAAAAGTGTGTTTACTGAATGTGCATAGTTAGGGAAATTGCATTGAGTTCAATATTTCAGTTAAGATAAACAAAGAAGTAGATCTATGTTGCACCATGTAAGTAAATTACTTTAAGATATGGTTATGCATGTTTACTGAAGCGTATACCTATTTGCATTAGTGTGTGTTTTGCATTAAGGTATGAAATATATATGATCTCCATATGAGGAGTATATACGGTTTCAATGATTAAAGGATTGTGAAAAAGGGAAAATATGAGTAAAAAGCTTAGGGGATTAATTTACTTATCTTACATTAAAGAAATAATGGGAAAAGATAAAAGAGGGATTTGCTTGCATTTTGAATGACTATTGCATGTTGGGTATGGTCTCTGTATATGGAGAATACGTAGATGTACTTATTATCTACTAGGATCGAAATGACGGCAAAGTCAAGAGAGGTCTTTTTGCTTAAGTTATTAGAATAACTGAGACAAGCTAAGTACTCTTAGGATAAAGATTTCCTAATTAGGAGGATTGATACAAGACACTTGTAGACTGTCTCATTTCTAGTAGGTTCGTATGATTGTAGGATATCTGGGGTGACGGATTACCCAATGAAGGATAAAACCTATGCGTAGAGTAAGGAAGCCTCAAGTCAAATCGGCCCTGAGTAGTGTATATGATAGATGACCTTCATTCGAAGTACTGAATGAGAATACTTTGGCCAAAGTAGTGAAAGGTACGACATCCACTTAGGTGTGAGATAGTTGAGACTACACTGTCAGTTCATTGTGATCCAAGTACTAGATCGAGATTGTGAAATAGCAAGGTTCTAGTTGTGTAGGACACAGCACTATGCTCAGTTGGTAATCGTTAAAGAATACCCTACCAATCTCTTCTTCGAAGGGAGGGTCGTTCATTGCAAAATGATCGTGCGGAGGACCGCATTATAAAGTCCATGGTTGGCGGAAAAGCGCCCGAGTGATGTTTCTCCTCCACAGCAAGCGGCCAATGTACCAAGATTTGAAAGGAAGGACTCCTGGACCTTCTTACTTCTATTTGTGCAAAAGCTTACGAGCTATGTATGTAATTGTATTACTTTTGAACTCTGATTTATATTTGCAATGGAAATGGAATTCGTGTGGAAACGTATTGTAACTTGTACATATTTATCTATACAGGAAAGAAAAATTTTATTGTATCATCTTTGTTACTTGTTACCTTTACATGTATAAGGTGAGAATTGGAAAATTTTAATTTACACAGAATTGGGTCGTTACAATGATGATGATGCCACAATCCAATCAGGTACATGCCCAATCACAACAAACTGTGACAAACCAAGAACAAGTGGAAACTAATCTTGAACAAACTCCATAGACAAACATGAAGTGACAATAGTGGATCCATGACTATTATCAAATAGGAGAGATAGACCCTCAAATTGGTCCTCCAAATTTGAAATGTGAGACTCCACAAACAAAGAAGCAATGTTTGTCAAATAGGAATCCCAATTAGGAAGACTATCAGATACTTGCAATGAATCACTGGAAGTACTCAATGACTCATCAACAGAAGATGAAGAATTAGGAACCTCTGAAGCGTGTACAATCTCCTCCAAAGGATCACACGCATGGGTTATCAACTCTGAAGAATGAAAAAGCACATTGGAGTTGGAAAGAGGATCTTCAAGAGATGGAGAAGAATCATGGTCTTCATACACCTCTCTAATGTGAGTCCAAAGAGCATGAGGACATTCGAAGTGAATAAGTGTCTCCAAAATGTCATCATTTACATTTTAAAAAATAACTCTAAAGACTCTAGCCCTAAAACCTTTCCAAATGCATAGCTCATCATATTTGCATTCATTGATAAGAATACAGTTTATTCTTGTCATATTGTTTCTATCTCTCTTATGCTTGTGCTTTCTATTAGGCCTCTAGATCTTGGGTGGCTACCTTCATAGCCAATTCTTACAACCAAATGAATGCACCGCCAAGTTATGTACCACCGATAAAGACCTAGACCTATCGGAATATGTTGAGTGGGTAATAAATAAACCTGTGGACCAAGCTTGATTTCGCCGATGATGACCAAGTCATGGCCCCAAAATCATTGTCGGCCCTCCAATGCAGCCAAGAAGACACAAATGTCGATTTTTGGGGAGATCTGCAGATGAAATACCTTGGAACAGATTTGACCACCAACCAGGTAAGGTCTACAGACGCCGATAAAGGAGATGTGCACCAACGCCGGAGGATGTACGCCTAGCAAGCAATACCCAAATCCGTGCAATATCCGCCAAAGATTTTAATAATCCTTCAACTAAATTGCAGACTTACAATGAATGCTGACGAGACCTGCAAGTTGACTATGATGTACCTGCCGATGACATAAGCCTGATGACAGTCAAATATGCCATGTACGCAGAGATTTGACGGGATAATAAATATGCCGATCCACAAATATAAATTGCCCCAAATAAAATTTTAAATAAAGCCCGATTAAAATAAAATTTGCCCCAATTTTTTAAGACAATATTTTTCAAAATATTTTTTTGTGAAATTGTAAAAATCGTACCGTTTAAGAGGTTGTTCCAGCAAAAAAAAAATCCCCAAAAACAATTTTACTTAAAATTGACGAATTTACAGTCAAAATTTGTCTGCGAGGCCTTCTGAGTGCAATGGTGATGCAGATCTGGGCCCAAAGTGCTCTGAAAATTTAGTGACCTTTTGGATCAACTACTCTTCACACTTTTTCAAACCCTTCATAGATCTGGCAAAACATATCCAAATTTGACGAAACGAAAGGCCAACCTGACTTTCTTCGACGCCCCGAATTCAACCGTGAGGTCAATGAAACTGTAATCTGCACCCAACAAAATCTTCAAGCCAACACAATACCCTCATATCTGAGAAGGAATCTGCAACACCTAGAGAGCTTTGATACCATGTGGGAGTAAATGGTGACTCCCCAACACCCCCAAGAACAGTTGCGACCAAAACCACTTCCACAAGAGAGAGAATGGCAAAAAAGTTTGCTTCGCAATGCAAGATTGATTAATGGTTGAATATGATTAATTGCTATGCAAATGTACATGAGATGCCTTGCTTATAAAGGAAAGGTTGAGAGATAGGATTAGACAATATCATGACAAGTGTCTTAATCCTATTACATGAGACAACCAACTACCTAGGAATCATGCAATATAGCTAGATAAGATAAGTTCTAGAAAAGTCAACTAAGACTTCTAGAAAGAATCTTATATCCTAAGTAAACTTAACATGTGAATATGTCCCCTAATTACGTAGTGAATAAATTAGCTAGGTACAAGACATATATTCACACCAACACAATCATGAACACCATTTTCAGCAATGCATACATCTCTAGCAACTTTAACTTTGCTAGTAAGAGGATTATAAACTCTATAAGCTGTAGAATGTTCATCATAACCAACAAAAATATGATAAGAAGATTTAGGATCTAATTTTTACCTCTTTTGTTTAGCTTTGTGAACATAAGCAATTGAACCAAAAATTCTTAAATGCTTAAGATTGGGCTTCCTACTAGACCAAGCTTCTTCAAGAGTTATATCCTTTAAAGCTTTAGTAGGAGTCCCATTAATAATGTAAGTAGCACAAAACATAGCTTCAGCCCAAAATTTATAAAACATATTTTTAGCATGTAACATACATCTAGCCATTTCAACAATAGTTTTATGCTTCCTTTCCGCTACACCATTTTGTTGAAGTGTATAGGGAATAGTTAGTTCATGCTTAATACCAAATGATTTCAGATAACTATTAAAAGTATTGTTCACATATTCTTTACCATTATCAGTTCTAATAATTTTAAGTTTAAAACCAGATTGTCTTTCAACAAATTTATGAAATTTAGAAAATATATTAGGAACTTGATCCTTACTATGAAAAAACTAGATCCAAGTTCTTCTAGAATAATCATCAACAAAAGTAAGTGCATACCTTGATCCTTGGATGGAGTTATTCTCCATGGATCCCAAAAGTCACTATGAACTAAGTGCAACTTATGAGTTGCCCTTCATGATTGACCATGTAGAAAGGGCTCCCTATGCATCTTACCACTCATGCATCTTGTGCATACAATTTTCGATGGAACAATACTAGGCAATCCATCTACCACATTAAGCTTTTGCATTAAAGCAATATTGTTAGCATTTATATGACCAAGTCTTTCATGCCAAACATTAAAATCAATGGTAGATATTAAAGAGCATATAGATTGAGCAAACTCATAAAATTTGAACAAATTATCATTGTCTAATTTAGCATTAGCAATGACCTTGTTTTGTTTTGGATCAATAACATAGCACATATCTTTGTAAAATTCTATTTTATAATCTTGACAAAGCTTAGCAACTAAAAGCAAATAAGTCTTTAATTTAGGAACATATAAAACATCATGCAATTTACCATTAGGAACATTCACATCACCAATTGCTTCTACTTTACAAGTATGATTATTAGCAAGTTGAAGAGGAACATTAGACATATCAGGTTGCATAGACTCAAAAACTTCTTTATGTGAAGTAACATGTTGAGATGCATCTGAATCAATAACCCATTCAAGAGGTTGAGAAATATTATAACCACAAGTAAAAGCACGTCTAGATTGATTTGCATTGTTTTGAAACTTATGATTTTGAGACTTATTTTGTTGTTGATTATTTTGCTTGATAGGATTTTTCTCATTTTGCTTCTTAAAACAAGTATTTTGCCTATGGCCATCCTTATTACAATAAGTGCAATGAGGTCTCTTAGAAGAGTTAAACTTTCTAGGATCATTGCCATTATTATAATGAGGTTTAGTATGATAATGTTGTTTAGAATGATGTTTCAAATTTTGCTTAGGATTAGACAAAAAAGCATGTTCATTAGACTTAAGATTTCCAAATTGAATTAACTTAGCTTCTTCTTGTCTTAATAAATTACGAAAAATATCATAAGTTAATTGAGTAGCTAAACAAGGAATAGTTAATTGAGCATGAATATTAGTAATAAATTGTTGAAATTGTCTAGGAAGACATTTTTTAATAATAAGATGAATTAATCTAAGATCTTCTAATTTTACTCTTAAACCATGTAATTGACTATTCAAAGCATCAAATTTTAATAGAAAATTATCTATAGATTTGAAATCAGAATACCTTAGATCCTCAAGTTGGTCTTGAAATTAAATCTTTCTAGATTCATTTGAACTATCATAAATAGTCTTGAGTTTGTCCCATGTTTCATAGGCTTTTGTGCATGTCCCAATGTGAACATATAGTTCAGGTGACATGGAAATGCCTATGAGGCCAAGGGCTTCCTCATTTTTGAGCCTTCATTTTTCTTGTTTATCTTTAGATGCAAACAGATCTCGTTCCGATTTGGAATCCGTAGCAACATCCAAAAGATGTTTAAAACGAAAAATAAAAGAGATATGAGTTTTCCAAGAATGATAGTTAGAAGAATTCAACTTAATTTCAGGAATTAAAGTACACATTCTAAATAAATTTAATTACACAAAAAAAACTTTACTAAAAGAAATACTTTACAACTTAAGCTTAAAAGAAAAATTATCCCTCCTTAAGTAAAATTAAGATCTTGAAAAAAAATAGACCTTTTTAAATTTAAATTTAAATAATAGCCTCCTTTAGAATTAAATTACTTAAAAAGAAAAAATAGACTTTTTTTTTTTTTTAAATTATAATTTTGAAAAAAGAAATCTGATTTAAATTATTTGAAAAAACCAACAAATAATATTAAATTAATAAATATTTTAATAAGATTAACAAATATTTTTACTAAACTCTAATTTAACTTGAAAACTTTTATTAAAAACTTTTTACTTCCAAAAGAAAATAGGCTTAAAGTTAAGAAAAATAAAGATTTAAAGATTATAAAAGAAACTTTTTAAAATTCAAAGAAAAAGAAACTTTCTAAAACTAAATGGGTGAGCTTTTCCTATGGCTGAGAGAATTTAAAGGTTGTATTAAAAAACAAAGAGTAATCTTTAAAAAAGATTTGATTTTTTTAACTTTTAAAAATAGATTTTAAAAATTTATAAAACAAAATAATAGAAGGTTGAAGTCTTTTTTCCAACTTTTTATTTTTGATTATTTAGTATTGTTGATTTTTTTAGTGTTTTTTTTTTTAAACAAAATAGATACTATATATGTCCAAAAAATAGATTTTTCTAAATAAAAAATTGTTTATGTAAATTTGAATATAACATGCAAAAATAATGATTTTTAAAAAAATTACATGCAAATTTAAATGATTTTTTAAATTATACAGATTTGAAAGGAAAATATTTTTTTACAGATTTAATATGTAGATTTGTTTAAAAAATTATAACATGTAATTTATTTTGAAATTTTCTTAATAAAGTTGAACTATAACCGTTTATTTGAAATTTTCTAAAAAATTGCATAAATATAAACATGCATGTAAATTATATAGCCTTAAATTTGAAAACAAAAAAAAAATAGAAATTTTTAGATAAAAAAACCTACATAATGGTTAGAAAAAAAAATTATTAGACAAGAAGCAAGATTAAACTTTTGGCTCTTCTTCTCCTCTCTCAAAGTACCTCCAATGGTGTGCTTAAAAAACTTGGTAAACCTTCAACAATGTAACTCACAAGATTAGTAATAACAAAGCTTTGATACCATGAAAGGAAAAATAAATTGAACAAAGCAAAGAACTAATCAATGAGCATTGTTTGAAGGAAAAATATTACCAAAGAGATAGTAGCCAAAGTAAGCACCACCAAATGCAAAGGAGACACAAGAATTTGATAAGGGAAAAAAACAAGAAAAAACCCCAATATTATGAATGGAGGCAAAATGCCTAAAAATGATACAAAGAGGGAGAGAGCACTTAAGCCTTAAGCTTGCTTGCTTGAATGAAGAATGAGAGGAGGGGTACCTCAATATATAGAGGTGAGAAGAGGAGTTAGAATTAGAAAGTAGCTTCAAACTCAATGAAAGCCACCATTCATCTATGTGTGTGCAAGTTGTCAAAAGCCTCTTAAGGAGGTGTCTAAAAAAGAATTAAAAAATAAATAATTACAATTAAAGAATAACATTTACCAATTAAAGATTAATCTTCTAACAATATTATATGTTCTTGAAAAATCACAATCTTGAATATATTTTATTTCATTAACTTAAAAGGCATACATCCATAAACTTCAAGCTATACACATAAGATATGACCATTTGGATATCCTTCTGGATTCTCTAAATTCAGGATAAATTAACTTTATCACAAAATTGTTGTAATGCCCCCTTTCCCTATACAGAATTATCCAAAGAATGTGGACTGCCAAAATAGGAGATTAGGAAACCAGAGGTATCTGTTTTCAGTCAAATCTTGACTAGGAAAGAGAACAACAAATTGTTATAGATAATATACATCTTTTCCTTCAGCACCAGAAGCCATTGTTTATTACGTACCCCCCAGTGGCATTCATTATAATACAACAAAATGTAATTTCAAACTTGCCTTCGAAGATTCTTTGTTTCCCTTCCATTTCCATTTCTGAAGAACTTCTGGGGTCAATGTGATGAAGTATAAATCCAACAATGATACCTGCTCAGACAAAGAACAAATCTTTTGCATATCCATGTCACATTCAATCCATTGTTTCATACCTTGATCACGCTTCTTTCCACCTCATTTCCATCAGAGGCCTCACCTTCAGAAGAAGGTATACTAGATGAGTAACCATCAATAATTATGCTAGTTCCAAGCATTTGCTCAGGGTTGTGTACTACAATCATCTCCTGGGCTGTGGAGACAAATGTCTGTGCTTGATTCTTATTTGTCCTTTCTTCACCTCCACTGCTATATAGGATATAATCATGGTATGTTGGTGCAAACTGAAACATTAACAAGGAAAAATGTTAGATCTCAGTTTAAATGTAAATGTTTAGTTTAGAAAGGAAAATGTTCCATTTAGTTTAAAGTTTAAACAGACGAAAGATGTTCTTACAAGTCAAAACCTATCCACAAAAAGAAAATGTGAACATTTTACCAACTTCTAAACAAGCCATATCCCAACAGATCAAATCTTGATGTAGGCATAACTTTCACCAGATCCCAATCAAGCTTTCAGCTAATTAAATCAAACGTTTCTTAAGAAATTCTTCAATCGTTATTACAAATATTTCAATGACAGCTCTTCAAATTTGAGGCACACTATAAAACTTGAAAAATATCATTTCTACAACTAAGAGGCTTACAACAATATAAGAGACTAGAGAATTGATACCTTCTCTTCGTATATGCATTTATCCAGCAGTAAATATAATCCTAATTTGTCAGATGTGTAGTCCACATTCTAAAACTACAAATTTCCATTAAGCTATCCTGAACACTTAAGATGGTGCATCTACATGCAAAAAACCAACTTCAAAAACTGGTGAGAATAGATCCTTAGATAATTGTACTCCATCGAATTGGATGGTGCCATCAGGACATAGCTAATGATATCAATTGGCAAAGGGCAGGTGCAAGTCCTTGGTGAATTTCACAGTTGTTTCTTGGAATTGGAGAGGCTTAGGGCTCAAGTGTGCATGCATCAAGTTTGCTACATTCATTAAGGTCACTACCCCAGCCACTAGAGACGCTCCCTGGCGTGTGGTTACACAACAGTCACACTATCATTTGATTCATCCAAACAAAGGAATTCTCCAAAACACAGGCAAAACCAAGCAAGTCCATCACTCAAATCCTTTAATGAGTGCGAATGGAAAAAGCCCATGTGCACACCACTGCATAACTGGCAAAAGGTTTTCCCCAAATGAGTGTTTGTTTGAAGAACAAAACCCCATAACTGCAGCACAAAAGCTAAGATGCTTTCTCCCCCACTAACAAAAAAGAAATGGAAATGGCAAAAATGGTAAGGCTATAATCAAAATTCAAATTTTAAAGTGTATGGATCTAGTAACATGGTGGTCACCAAAAACCTTTATTATTTCCAACCCAAAAATAAAAAAGTTAAATTGCCATGAAGAGCCTTGGTTTTCACTTTGACATCTTTTCTTGAATCATTTGATGATTTTGTATCTCTTGAACAATAAAATGTAGCATGTAAGCAGATCTTGCTGAATTTCATTGTATGATATTATTTCTGATACTTTTTTAATATAATTTTGTTACTGATATTATTCACTTTCATGATTATAAGTCAATAGCATAGCAGTTATATAAGTTTTTCCAAAACATTTACATGCACTATTGGAACTAATCAACCATTTACCCTTGTACACAACATAATTTTTACTTGCTTTGTTTACTCAGTTTCTGTCAGTTCTGATTAAATAGGCGGAGAATTTTTCTCCAGAATCTTTCTGATTGATTGACCTCACATACTTCAGTTAGCACATAATAACAAGATCAATGATAAATGTTTTAAAAAATTTCTTTTATTTATCTAACTGATAAGCTTCATTCATGATAAAATTTGTGATTCTCCACTGAAAATGGAGAAAGTCCATTAAAAACAGATCTGGGAAGCTCAAACTGAGCATAAAAATGGCCATTTTACTTGGCATCTCCCTTTCTAGGATTTTCCACTGGAGCCTACAATCCAACATCTTGGTCAACCATGCCCTGAGCATTCAGCTGATAACAGGCCCAAGTTTTTCTTAAAAAATTCAAATTTAGTCCTCAGGGTCAGCAACCATGCAAAATTAGAATATTTAGTTTTTTAATCCATTTCACCACTACCTTATCTCTTGGAAATGTTACTCTACTTAAGAATTCTTGCAACTGGCCTAAGTTACTTTGCAAAAAATTGGAATATAACATATTTTGCTTTCTTGCTTTTAAAAGAAAAAAGATATATATTTATTAAAAAAGTTGTTATTGAACCCCTTAGAGCTGTAAGAAATTAGACCAAGCCTTTTAGTTGGGCGGCTCCTCTCAAAGAAAAATTATTGGAAACCTCACTTTGATGGAGCATCAAAGGGTGCTGGCAGGTACTGGAGGAATAATCAGAGACCCTCAAGGCTATTTGACAGCAGGACCTCCACTTGATATTCCAAGAGGCACAAATAATGATGCATAAGCAAGAGTGAATGTCAAAGGTTTGAAGCAGTGTTCCACAGGGACACATCCCCCACAAAAAACCCCACGTTTCCTAGACGGGGATGTCTCGGAGATTTGGGGACTTGGGGGGGACGTCCCCCCACCATCCCACCACCAGTGTCGCTGTCTCCAAGACGTCGCTAGGACTTTGAGGATGTTGGGGTGTCCTCAAGACGTCTAGGGGACTCCTAGTTGTCTCCAAGATGTATAATTCTTATACTCATACATCCTTTTATAACTATTTTTTCAAGTACCATATGTATTTCAGCACCCTGCCGCCCCCCCGTTGTCGTTCCCCCGTCGCTGTCCCCCCGCCAACCCCAAACTTAGACCCCCCATCCCCGCGTCCCCGAAACGCGACCCCTATCGTCCCCCCGTCCCCGTCCTTGAAACCCCGTGGAACACTGGTTTGAAAATACCCTTGAATTAAGGATTTGGTTCAAAAAATCTGAATTTGGAAAATAGGCTAACAATCACTTGTGCGATATGCCCGAAACCTCTGCTCCACAAATTGAGAATTTTATAAGGGAAATTCTTGGAAAGAGTGTGAATCGTACCATTAATGTGGTTCAAATGTTGGATGAATATTAGGAAGAGATTTCGCAAAAAGCTGACAGAATTGGTCAGCCATGTGATGTCCATAAATTTCATTCATGAAACATAGAGAACAAAAGGACATGGTTAACTAAGGCCATGACCTCATATAGTAGCCTGCAACAGCATGGATTAGACCATAGTTGAAAAACTCGCCAATTGCAAGTACTTGGCAAGCTCGGCAAAAAACTCGACAGCTTAAAAAATTGCTTAAACTTCACTAAAAACGCATTTTTTTGCTAAATTCAAAGATAAGATGCATCCAATGAGTCAATAAATGAGTACATAGAAGAAACAAGTTGAGTCTAGTTGTATTTGATTGATTTGAAAGCAAATTGGGTACAAAATGGCATCCTCATGTGGAATGCACTGATACTAATAGTCTAAAACAAAATGAAAATAGCAAATTGTTTTTTTGTAAAACTGAAAGTAAATACTATATTAATATTTTTACAAATTTACATCTTCCTCTTCCCATGTCTAGTGAAAACTAGGGGAGAGGTAGAACTAGACGATATTATAGATGAAGACTTGTAGGCAAACTTGGAAACTTGGACTTGGAGAGTACCTAGAAAATCAAATGAATTCAATGGGAGTTTGAGGGCAATGCCCCCAACGGGGTCAAGAGGCAACACCCCTTGTGGGGGTCTAGGGGCAACGCCCCTAGCGGGGTCAAGGGGCAACGCCCCTCGTGGGGGTCTGAGGGGCAGCACCCCTCGCGGGGTCCTGGGGCAACGCCTCAGGCGCGCTCCCTGTCGCGATACAAGGCGGGGTCGAGGGGCAGAGCCCCCACCACCAAGCCCAAATTAAGACCTCCAAAACCACACAAACCTTCATGGGAGAGTGTTTTTGTTGAGGAAGAGCAACTCGTGGAGGCAAAAACTGAATCAAAATTGCCTTTATTCAAGCCACGGGGGTCTTTTTGTTGAGCGGTTGAATTTTTTAAAAAAACTCTCTGATTTTTTCACAAAAACCTAGCGAGTTTTTTTGGCAAGTAAATACTTGAAAAACTCATTTTCAAAAAAAACTCGCAAGTTTTCAACTACTCGCCAGGTTTTTGGCGAGTTTTTCATCTATGGATTAGACAGTCAAGTCCTCCTTGTGATGGTTTCTTCATCTTTTGAGTATTAGCTATTAGATTGTAGTAGTGTTAGTGCACCCCTTGCTGGGTGCACTCCGGCATGCTCCACTCTTACATTCATATGATATCTTGACACCAGGCCTGATCTTGTTTATTTCTTTACTAGGAAGGGACCTTGTAAAACCCTCTTTTGATTATATGAAAAATCACACTATCGAAAAAGCAATTTTCGTGGCAAAATTAAATTTCTCTTACATCCAATCCAAAACTAAACTTGAGAAACAAGTGAAGAAGGTGGCTAAAGAGGTCAGCCATCTCCAAGAGTTTATTGCACATTGAGGGAATGCTCTTTGCAGTCCATAGCAGCAAAAATCTTTTGGGGAAAAAATCGGCAAACCAAAAGAATAAGATTTTTTGAAATAATTGGATTTAAAAAAAACGTAAGAAATTGTAGAACAAGAGATAAAAACTTTTTTTTAAAAAAATTGAAAGGCATTTCCATAGCATAGAGATATAGAGAGCAAATAAAATAAAGAGTTTAAATAATAGATTAGTTGATTGCATTGCATTGCACATCTTTCAAACTCAAAGCATTACTTCACATTGCATAACTAATAACTAGATGCTGATAGATGACAAATTTTCAATTACAATATAGTTTTTACAAAGTCAACCAGTTATGCAATTACTTCACATTGCATAACTAATAACTAGGAGCAGCTGCCAATTGCATTTGCTTGCCATGGCATTCCATGAGACCACATTTCTTTGAGGCATTTTTTCAAACAGTTCATCGCCTTGTCTATGCTACCACATTTTTCATACATGTCTACCAAAGCATTTTATCAAACAGCGCCTTGTCTATGCTATTGCTTACTATTATGCTTTGATAGATTTTTCCAAGCATCCATAGCTTGTTCGAAAGCACCTGTTTTAGGCTTTTACCCATAGCAGCAAGGCAGTGAACTGTTTGATAAAATGCTTTGGTAGACATGTATGAAAAAGGTGGTAGAATAGACAAGGCAATGAACTGTTTGAAAAAATGTCTCAAAGAAATGTGGTCTCATGGTGATGGAATGCCATGACAAGCCATAGACATGGTAATGAACTGTTTGAAAAAATGCCTCAAAGAAATGTGGCCTCATGGTGATGGAATGCCATGACAAGCCATAAACATGGCAGTGAACTGTTTGAAAAAATGCTTCAAAGAAATGTGGTCTCATGGTGATGGAATGCCATGACAATCCATAGACAAGCCATAGACAAGGCAGTGAACTGTTTGAAAAAATGCCTCAAAGAAATGCAGTCTCATGGTGATGGAATGCCATGACAATCCATATTTTTTCAAACAGTTCACCGCCGTGTCTATTCTACCACATTTTTCATACATGTCTACCAAAGCATTTTATCAAACAGTTCATTGCCTTGCTACTATGGCTAAAAGCCTAAAACAAGGTGTTTTTGAACAAGCTATGGATGCTTGGATAAAATCTATCAAAGCATAACAGTAAGCAATAGCATAGACAAGGCAATGAACTGTTTAAAAAAAATGCCTCAAAGAAATGTGGTCTCATGGTGATGGAATGCCATGACAAGCAAATTGCTATGGATTGTCATGGCATTCCATCACCATGAGACCACGTTTCTCTGAGGCATTTCTTCAAACTGTTCACTGCCTTGTCTATTCTACCACATTTTATCAAACAGTTCACTGCCTTGCTGCTATGGCTAAAAGCCTAAAACAGGTGATTTCAAACAAGCTATGGATGCTTGGAAGAAATCTATCAAAGCATAATAGTAAGCAATAGCATAGACAAGGCAGTGAACTGTTTGAAAAAATGCCTCAAAGAAATGCGGTCTCATGGTGATGGAATGCCATGACGAATGCCATCATGGCAAACTTGCCATGATGGCATTCATCATGGCATTCCATCACCATGAGACCACATTTGCAAGTTTGCCATGATGGCATTCGTCATGGCATTCCATCACCATGAGACCGCATTTCTTTGAGGCATTTTTTCAAACAGTTCACTGCCTTGTCTATGCTACCACTTTTTTCATACATGTCTACCAAAGCATTTTATCAAACAGTTCACTGCCTTGCTGCTATGGCTGAAAGCCTAAAACAATTGCTTTCAAACAAGCTATGGATGCTTGGAAAAAATCTATCAAAGCATAATAGTAAGCAACAAGCTATAGTCTCGTGGTTTTCTTTTGCGTGAAAATCAGCATGATTTTATTCGCATTTTTTTGCAGGTTTTAAATGCATTTTTTTGGCAATTTTGCAGTTTGAAATGGGAAAAAACCATTGACCTTTTCAAAAAATCAGGGAAAAAATCATCCAGCCTGCAGATTTTTTTAAAATCGGGATTAATCGGGATTTTTTGCAGATTATTGCTTCTATGCTTTGCACAATAAGCAAAGTACTTTTGTAATTTTCCTCTAGAAAACCTGTTCAAAAAAAAAACTCTTTACTGAATCTGAACATTATCAAAATTTATTGGTGTTCAATCATATCTTGAATTCTTTGGAAATGCTTTCAAATCAGCTGAATCAGAGGTTTTTGTCCCTAACTCGGCAGTGGCAACATCAAAGGTTTTCATCCTTAATTTTCCAAAAGTATTCAAGGGATTTTGTCCTTAAAACTCTTAGTCCACCTTGGAGGGTTTTCGTCCTCCTTGATCAAGATTTAGGTTTTTGTCCAAACTTGATAAGAGAAATAAGGGTTTTCATCCTTAATCTCTCATGAACTTGGAAGGGTTTTCGTCCTCCCTATTTGCAAGACACTTTCTCAAATTCAAGTCTGATAGCTTGATGTATTGATAGCTTTACTGTTGTTTGCTTGATTGATCTTTGCTGATTGATATTTCTTGATGGATTGATGAGTAAATGCTTGAATGATGCTTGATCGATTCCTTTTTTCCCTCTTGCTTGATGAAATAGTTTGTTCTTTCATGAAGGAGTCAACACCCTTCACAGGAAATGAGTCACCACCTTTCATCACTGCATTTTGAGAATAATAATTTAATTTATTTTTAATTAAGCTAATGTGCCAACACTTTTTATATTGCTAGTGCCTCTTCCTTATTTAATTAATTGCATATGATGTGAGCGTTGCTTTCTAATCTCCTAGTTGTTGTGATATGTTAGCCTTTTTGGCAAGGCATGACAGTCCACCCTTCCCAAGATTGTTTGTCCTCAAGCAATTTTAAATTGGGATTATCAAAATTTTCTGCTCCTTCCCAAGTTGCATCCTCCATAGGCAGAATTTTTTCCATTTAACCAAACCATACCCTTTACAAGTCTCACATAAATTCTTTATATAAGCCTTAAGTGTTGGTTCTCAAACCATCATACCCTTTCACAAAAGTTGTCATTAATTAAAATTAATAAATATAATTATTCCTTTATTTTAAATGAGTTTTCATAAATATTCTTCAATAATCTCCATTCTAAACAAAGGATCATATTATCCTTTATTTTCCCTCTCTCTCTCTATAATACTTTCATAACTTTCTTTTCACTTTGGAGAAAAAGTTTCATACCATTTTCCCCCCCTATAATTTAGTTGTTGTCCTCAATAGCTTAAGTAGAAATCTACATCATAACTCACCAAAACAATTAGTTAAATAAGTGTGGATGTAGCACTATCAATATCATAGTAAATCCATTTCACTTTAATTTCATCTATAGCTTTATTTCATAAATTCTAGATCCTTCCAATCATTCTTTTAATTTGAAATTAGATCAAATAGAAATACTTTGCCAATGAATAACATGATTAGAACGATATATTCACTTTTGCATGAAGCAAATCATGACTTTATAAGGAGCAAATGTAAATTTATATAATAAGTCTTCCATCTTAAAGAAGGATGTATTCAAATTCCTCATGGAGGAATGGGAGAATATATCCAATTAGGAGGTTCTTGTGGGTTTTTTGTTTGTTGTTTCCTCTGGTTCCTAATATGCTGTAATTTTGTTGTTAATTCAATGTCTTTGTTTTGGTTTGGGACTGTGATGCTGGTTTTTTTCTTCTTTGAACTCTTTGCCCTTGGGGCCTTTTGTGTAAGGGTATAACGCCCTGTAAATGTTGCTTAATATATCAAAAACATTTTCAATTCACTCATTCACGTAAACCTTCTTTGTAAAAAAAATCATTTAATATGCAGAACATGATTAACGAATGATATGCATCACACAAACTATGAATTTACCTATTGCTAAAACTCAAAAATATTCCAAGATGATTTTCATGCATTTCAGACTACACGAGTATCCTCTTTTCCTAAACAATCAAATGGAAACAAGTACACAATTACCCTTAGATAAACTATATTTCATTTCACAGTCATTCAAACACAATTTTGAGACAAGTTTGAATCTAATGAGGATGTAATATAAAATCGCTTATAGGGTGTTTTTAACACTTAACCTAGTCAAAACATCTTTCAACATATATCACCTTGTCATAGACTCTGGTAATTAATGACATGATATAACATACAAGGATATCTTTTTTTGTATAATACTTTATAAAACATGTACAAAGTTTATTGGGTTGATCAAATCCAATAAAACAAAACATGGTAATCTTGCTAGGCATCTTAACAATGATAGAACAGTAAATTATTATCACCCATGGATAATTTTAGAATACTTATAAATTTGTGTATAACATGTTTACACTAATATCTAGTTTTTGTTAAAAACATAAATAAAAAATTACAGGTTATCTCTCCCCTTACAAAACTTTGACATGTCCCTATGTTTGAGCATAAGAGAATCTACATAACATATCTTATATAAGAAAAATCTCATATTTTCCAAGTTTAAGATTTGAAATAATCATAGGACCTATGGGTGATGGGCCCATAATGTAACCTAGGTTAGACTTAGGTAAATCTAGATGTTGATTTTGCTCAATGAGTATATTATCACTATCCTCGAAATTCACCTTCCAAGTTTATAAAATAAATGTTGACACAAAAACCCAAGGATTTTGAGTTTTAAAATCTCTTAGGATTCTAACTATCAAGATCTTATCATAGATATATACAAATGCATTGGATATAAACAATCCATAGACTTCTTTGATTATGTATCTCAACACAACCATATGATTTATAGCCCTGACTACAAAATATATAAGTTCCTATGCACCAAAGGTCACTGCCTAGAAAATTTAGGTAATCGACCCCTTAAATTAGATGATAGATTTATTTAAAACTCACACATACAAGTAGAATGATATTTGTATGAGTCAACTTAATAATTAGACTCGTAACTCATACATAAGTTAAATACCTTTTCAATAAACCTAAGACATAATAACCATGACCCAACATCATATTACCTGGACAAAGGCTCCAACCTAATTTAACTCAACCAATATACAGAATATATGCACAGTTGAAATTTATATTATACTAAGAGACTAAGTTTTATAAGAAAGCCATAACCTAATATACTCAGACACATCAACCTCTTGCTGAACAAAAATCTCAATAATTTGTAATGATTTTTAATACAATATTGAAATATGAAGAACAAGTAAACAGCTTTATAGAAGGGATTTTGATTGATACATATGTGAACCTATAGCTAAACATGTGCCACCAACCATCTGTAGAGGGTCTCTAGTGTCAACAATCATTCCATTTCAAAATATAACTCAATTTTAATTAATTTTCTGTAATGTCCTCGTTTTCTGAGTAATGGCAGATATTGACATTTAGCTTATTTTATTCTCATAAGCTAAATAATGGAGTTATAAGGGAATAATAATTAAATTAATTATTTTAAAGTTGTCTATTTTAAATAAATATCAAAAGATAACTTTATTTTAATTAATTTAATTAAAATGACAAATAAGAATAATAAATAGTATAAGGTCACTTTATTAAATATTATAAAGTTACTTTATTAGATGTTATAAAGTTACTTTATTAGATGTATAAAGTCACTTTATTAAATAAAGAGTGCTTGAGGTGGTTACATTTGGATTCTTCTAGAAGACTTGGGTGAGCCTTTAAAACGAGATGAGAGCAAGACATTTGAGCATCTTGGTTTTTGACATCTTCTATTCAGATTATATTGGAGAGCTCATATTTGTAGGTTCAGCTTGCCCTAGGATGAAAACCCTTGGGTAAATCAGTTGTGTGGACGAGAGCCCATTCAGCCAAGGAAGGAACTCGAATTGACCCTAGTCGGGTTGATTCCATCAAAAACCTATCTCTTCCAACAAGCAAAACTGGGGTACACTCCTTTGGTAAAGTGAATTTCATAGGAAGGTTTGTGCCAGACTTCTCAGAGCTGACAAAAGACATATCCACTATGATGAAGAAAACGTCTGCCTTCAAGTGGACAGAAGAAGGTAAGAAGGCGTTCGTCAAGATAAAAGAAGCCATCAACCAAGCACCAGTGTTGGTCCGTCCTGAATTTGATAAGGAGTTTATCTTTTATTGTTACGCATTGGAACACACTATATCTGCCATATTGACACAGAAATTGAATGAAGAAACTGAGTCTCCAATTGCTTTCATGAGCAGCAGTTTCAATAACAGTGAGTCTCGATATTTTCAGATTGAGAAGAACGCATATGCAGTTGTTAGAGCTATAAAGAATTTTAGATTTTATAGCCCACACAACAGTATATGTCACTGATCCAACTATTAAAAGTGTGTTAACTCAACAAGAGATGGGCACAAGGAGAGGTAACTGGATTGCAAAAGTTCAAGAGTATGACTTGGAGATCAAGCCGACTAAACTCATTAGCAGGAGAGGTCTTTGTCAGTTGATAGCAGAGGATGGTGATCAAAAGCACCAGGCCAATGGTGACCCTGAACTTGAAATTAAAGAGGACCTTCCCATGGTCCTACTTGATTTTGCGGATGAATGGTATGTTGAAATATGGTACTTTTTAAATTATGGTGAATGTCCAAATCACATGGACAAACAGCAGAAAAGAACATTGAAATTGAAAGCGCACAATTATGTGCTTATGAATAATGTTTTATACAAGTGAGAGCTTGATGGAACATTTTTGTTGTGCATTAACAAGGACCAACAATGGCGTTTGTTGGAAGCATTTCACAGCAAGGCGTGCGGTGGCCACTTTTCATCAAGGGTTACAGCATTCAAAATCCTACGAGCACAATTTTTCTGGCCGACTATGTTTCGTGACACATATGATTGGGTGCATAGATGTCAAATGTGTCAGCAATTTGTTGGCAAACTTAAGTTGGCAGCCATTCCACTCAAGCCGGTTATCATTGATGCTCCATTTCAGCAATGGGGTTTAGACTTTGTAGGTCGTATCAATCCACGTTCCAATGAAGGACATGTTTATGTCCTTACAACTACAGATTATTTCACAAAGTGGGTTGAGGCTATTCCTACCAAGCAGGCTACCTCGGAAGTCGTGTGCGACCTTTTGAAGGAGAATATCATTTCACACTTTGGGGTACCACACAAAATTGTGATAGCCAATGCAACAAGTTTCTCATCTGAGGAGCTACTAGAATTTTGTTTTGATCATGGCATCACTTTGTCACACTCATCAGATTATTATCCTCAAGGTAATGAACAAATCAAGTCATCAAACAAGAACATTGTCACAATCATACACAAGATAGTTGATTCTAATCAACGAGATTGGCACAAAAAACTCTATGACGCTCTCTGGGTTTGACAAAATTACTCCCAAGAGAGCCATTGGTACTTCACCCTTTATTATCATGTATGGTACAGAGGCTATGCTACCTATTCCACTAGAGTTGTCCGCTTTGCAGCTGGCATCCGCAATGGAAGATGGTGAGTTCAAAGATCCAATTGAGAAGCGCGTCCTGTACCTAATGAAGCTATAGGAAGAAAGGGTGGAAGTTGTTGATAGAATCACCTAACATTAGGAGCGAGTGAAGAAAATTTTTGATAAGAAGACTCGTCATCGAGACTTCGAGATCGGAGATGAAGTCCTGTTATGGGACAAGAGACCTGAGCCCAAGGGAATGCATGGCAAATATTATTCCTTGTGGCTGGAGTTGTTCAAGATCCACGAGTTCGCAGTGGAGAATTCCTACATTCCCTCGCACTTGGATGGAAGGCTCTTCCCGCTGCCATACAGCAGGCAATACCTAAAGCACTTCATTCCTTTGGGGATGGAGTGATTTTTCTTTTAGTTTACATATTTTCGTAATGTGTTTCCCCTTTCCATAATGTTTGCATTATGTCGTGATGTGTTTCCCCATTCCGTAAAGTTTTTGTCGTGTTTTAGGTGATTAGGCAATCTTGTTTTAGGTGATTTTAGGGAAAGTTCCAACTGATAGGTGATTAGGAAATGATCCTGACTCTATCGCCCAACTAATAAGACATTGGTCTATGATTAAAGATCCAGAGATTCTTGATTCTCCTATGTCGTATGTATCTGACATGGTCCCCAGACAGAGCCAATTGTAATACCCAAAATTTAAAAAAAAAATCTTCATTAAGGCATTTTGTAAAAGTGTTTAAAATCTTGTAAAATTGCCGCCAAAAGTCAAAAAAGGTCAAAATTTCTAAAAATAGAAATTTTCTATTTTTGGAAATTTCTAAAAATAAACGGATCATAGGGTTTTCTTGGGTTTGTTGTCAAAAGGATGCTAACAAAAATTTTCTAAAAATAGAAATTTGCATGTCGACCCCTATTTTTTGGAAATCACGCATGGTGGCGTAATCCTTAGATTTTTCAAAATCTAACGATCTGGGTCTCTTTAGAACAAGATTGTCTACAAAACCCAAACCTCTGTTTTTTGGCCCTACATTTTTGGAAAATGTCTAAAAATAGAATCTTTGCAAAAAGGGTTCAAACTGATTTTGATTGGTTGAAAATACTTCACGATCAAGCTCGTCCAGTTAGAATAATCAAAAATTCAGTTTTTCTCTGGTGGGTCTATTTCGCTTTTTCAAAAGATAAATCAGGACCTCTGAGGTCATCAATGGAGGATGGCCAACTACCAGGTGTCAGATTCAAAGTCTCAAACGCTACACAGATCGATCTACAGTGAAAGATGCTCGAAAAACGGTGAACAAAGGAGGAGAATCTAAAAATAGTAAAAAATATTCCAAGTCTAGAAAAGAAAGGCACCTTATTTCATTCAAGGGAGGCGCACGGCAATTAATGCCTTAGCTATTTTTTTCAATTTTCGCAAATCATGCACGCACAACGGTGAACACAGTGAACACGTCAGCAATGACAGTCAGTGCAGTCCACGAAGGTGGTGAACGAGAAACGAAAAGGGTTGAAAATTTTCAAAAAATGGTTTAGGAGAAGTTGGGCGCCTTATTTCAAGGAGGGCACCCAAAGATTCATGCCGTAGAATTTTTTTGCTGTTTTTTTTGAAAGTGCAATTTGACTCCGTCAACCCATTTCAGATCCAATCAAATGCAATCAAAAGCAGTTTTTAGGGTTTGAAAAGCAAGAGATCAACTCAAATATGTTCAAGCTCTTCAACAAATCCATCATCCAGTTCCGAAGACCTATCAAACACCACGAAATGTAGATCGAACGGAGGTGAAAACACGGAAAACGAAGAAAGTCACAGAAAAATTGAAAATCATCAAATTTTGACTAACACTGGAATGCTTGGGTGTCTTATTTCAAGGAGGGCGCCTTTACTGCCATGCCTTAGAATATTTTCCATCCGTTCAAAAATTTGTCAAAACATCTCCGTCAGCCTAGTTTCGGCTTTCGCAGAATCGGTCGTCAGATACAATATTAGAGGCTAGTATGAGGTATCATTCTTCTAAGATTTGATTAGGCTTGCCAGAATGACTGACTTTCAGCCTCAGTTGTTCACAGATTGGCGGAAAATGATTGCCAAACAAGGGGTACCGGATTCCGAAGACACGCAAACCAAAAAATTTGAAAATCATGAAAAATTTTCTAAGTTTGGAAGACTTAGGCACCTTATTTCAATGAGGGCACCTTTTTTCCTGACACTTAGAATATTTTTCACTTTGTCTATGTTTTCTTCAGTTCGGCCTACGTCAGCGACTTTCGAGGTATGTAAACATGGTCAAATGACGTCAGATGCTGAAACAAAACTGGAGATCACTTCAAAAGTGGTCAAAGATGAGATTGCCATGGTCAAAAATAACTAAGTCTGGAGCACATGGGCGCCTTATTTCAAGGAAGGCGCCCAAGTCATCTTGACTTAGAAATTTTTCAAAAATGTCTTCATGAATGCATGCTTTTGCCGCCCTATATTTTAGGAATTCTCCATGTTGATGCAAACGAAGTCAGATATTTTTGCATGTGGGCTCCAAAATTTTAGGGTTTTGCATGAAAACGCCTTTTACCTCCAAACTTTATTTAAGAAAGCTTTGAGCATTCATTTTTCATAATTTACAGGTTGGCTTTCAGAGGAAGAAACATAATTTTTTCTTCTCATCAAGATTTGGAGGCTCAAACGAAGTGATTTTTCAGCATTCTTCATGGATTCAAGATTGGTGTTGGCGTAACAACTAGCACCTCTGGAGTAAGAGTTGGTACGGACAGCTATGCACACTACGCAATGAGTGCTCTTCAAATTAGGAGGGGAAGCTCCCTCGTTGTGCTTGACAAAAATACTTGCAAAGGGAAATAAACTAAACTAAATCCTGTCTTTTTTGTTTCAGCTGTAGAGGTACAAGGCTTTCCCGAAAACTATATACGTTGCAGCTGAGAATTTTCTGGTTTCGCAGATTCACTAACTACAACTAAACTTAATTACTTAAATTCTATCCAGTCTCCTCAAGAAAACAGAGCATGAGGAAACGGAGCAAGGTTTGACTATCAGACGATAAACGAGTATAGATTCTCAACTTGAAGGCAAGGTGGCGCATCTATCAGCTCAATCTAGACAAGTTTATTGGTAACAACATCACACGATAAACTGAATACGGATTCTTTGCTTGAAGGCAAGGTGGCGCATCTATCATCTCAATCCGAATTAGTTTATTGTTCACGACAACACACGATAACAAGTGCAAATTCTCTACTTGAAGGCAAGGTGGCGCAACTATCATCTCAATCTGAACAAGTTTATTAAGCACAAAACAGATTTCTCTAAACTATGGAAAGAATTCACCATTACAATCGCATGAAACCCTATGTGGCATAACAATTGATCATAATAATAAAGACGCACAAAACAGATTTATCTAAACTATGGAAAGAATTCACCATTACAATTGCATGAAACCCTATGTGGCATAACATTTAATCGTAATAGTAAAGACACATGAACAAATACCAAAAGAGCAATATTGAGGGCAAGGTAGGCGCAGCATATATTTCTCTCTCAAGCAAAAGTTATTTACAAATGAGCAAACGCTCTTATTTATATACATCAAGGTGTAGGGAACCCTAAAATCACCTTGAGTCAACTACAGTCTTGCAATGCATGCAAGATTTACTGCTAAGCCCTAATGAAGTAAACTATACAGTTAACTGGAAAACTACCATCAGTTAACCGAAACGTCTAATCTAAAAATAGACAATTGTGCAAGCATGCACGTCCTTATTGAAAGCATGTTAACTGGAAGACTACCATCAATTAACGTAAAACCCTAAAATGAAACTCCAAGTGTGTAAAGCTGATCTTAGAATAGATATGCATGTGATGAAACGACGAGTTAACTTGAAAGGGTAACGCCAAGTTAACTCCTGTGTATAATGTCTATCCTGAGAGGTGGGAACTGAAGTTTACTATCCGTGATCTCGAGCAACCAATCCCTCAACGAGATTGTTAACTGCATCACTATCTGGAGCTATGAGACTCTGTCGAAGAATGCTATGTCGGTGCAGCATATCCTTACCAGCTGTGATTTGAGACTGAAGTTCACCTCTGCTCCTTGTTGCCTCGTCAAACAATGCTGACATGACTGTAAGCTGAGTAACCTTACAGCCAATAGTCTCCCCATTGAAAATGGTATGAATGAGTGCCTGAAGCTCTGACTGAACATCGGTAAGCTCAACGTAGGCACCACCCTCGATCTGATATCGGCACGGTAAGCGAGATACTAGAGTCCTCACAAACCGGAGTGCACTAGTGACGTGCTCTCTACTCTCAGCCAACTCTGATGCTAAAGTCTCTTCTATCTTTGCTCTGAAAACCAATTGTGTTTTCCAAGAGTAGATAGCTTCTCTGTCCTCTGCATCTGTGACTGCATCATATGCCACACTCAGGTGAGCAATCATAATCTCATCCCGGCGTTTATTAATCGCCATATCTCGCTCCTCATCCTGAAGACGAAGACGGAGCTCTCGTGCATTGTACAACAACTGATATAACTCTGTGAGCATAGCACGGCCTCTAGCAACAAACTCCTCCTCCCATTCATCCAAACGCTTGCCATATGCAACTAAGTGATTAAGTTGACTCTGCTCTGCTGGAGGCTCAAGCATCGGTGGGAGTGTATTAATGGCATCGGGTCTATGTACAAGGCTAGAAATGTACTGACGAAGCTGTCTGATTTCAGCCTTGAGGGCTGCCTTATCCTCTCCGTCCTTCAGTATTCTATCCCTGGCACTGTCTGTAGCAACTTGTAGGAGATCAACCTGAGTCTGACGTGTGCTACGACCAAGGTTGACTATGATAACCTCAAAATCCTGAGATTCCAACTCAGCCAAACTCTTCCCCTGTGGAGGTACAGCAGTCTCGACGACAATCTCCATGTCAATGTTCCTCTCTACGTGGACCATGTTCTTGACCCTCTTGTCTGGCGCATCCTGGTAAATCTCATCAAAATCGGAATGATTAAGGACATAGGATGGCTGCCTCCTCTTCCTTCCTAGCTGAGCTTCGATCCAAGATTGGTCTCGGCTAATGCTACTAGAAGGGTCTGTACTAGCAATAGGAGGTTGCGACGAGAGTGAACGTGTAGAAGACCCACTACGAGGTGGAGAGTCTAAATCCAATTCAATGAGAATTGGGGTTGGTGACGGCTCTGAAACTGGTGTAGGAACTTGAGGCTGAACCTCAGGCACTGGCGGACTCTGAACTGACCTCTGAACTGGCTCTGTGACCGACTGTCTGTCAAGCTCCATGTGTGTAACAGTGGCAAGCGCCTTGCCTTTTGAATTGTTTGGCGCTTGACCTTTCTTGGGAGGATTACTCCTCTTCTTTTGTTTAGGTTTTCACGAGGAAGGTAGCGAAGGATTCACCACTACTGGTGGCTCTGCTCTAGGAACACTTACCCTCCTTGTCTTCTTGCTATCGAGGTAAAGTATACTGTTCTGAATAACTCTACTTGACCTCTCCTTGACCGTTGCATATTCCTTGGCGTACCAATCAACTGCTGGCAACGGTTGTGTATCAACCTGCTCTCTGAAAAACTGAGGAAGAACCTCTCCCTCATCATCGATAAACCTCCCACATCTTGACAAGAAAACAGAAATCTGTGAGAGAGAGAAGGCCATAACTTCGTCTGCGAACCTCTAAGTCATCTGCACAATTTGCCCAATAATCCTCCATAGAAGGCTCGTGATATGTACCTCTAGCAAGGCGAGTTGTATAATGACCTGAAAGATCATAGGCACGTGCTTCAACAAGATACTTAAGATGATATTTCTCAAGCTCTTGTCCTGCAATTTTAGCATCAATTGCCGACTTGCACCAATACATTCCAAACTGAAAAGGAAAGTTGATAGATGGTCTGTGCCTGCGGCGTAAAGACGATGAGCATCATGCATCTGTCTCAAGAACTCTGAAAGATTGTCTTATCCGAAGGATACGTGGAAGCATAGCTGGATTCCCTGTAAACCCGTATACTGGGATGTAGGTGTATGTTGGGAACTGAATAAACCAATGCCCCATCCATCCATCGCTGCCCTAGCAACGAGATCTGAACGTGCAACTCGGTCCAAATTTCTCCTGTATAAGTCGGAAAAGCCTCGTGAACAAGCTTGAAATGACGTTCAGCTCTGGTGAACTCAAGCTGATCATATCTTGGTACACTTTCTTAAACGAGAATGCCCAGCGGTGTTTAGTCCTCGGCCCGACCGATAAGCGATCAAGTACGAGATATGAACACATGTGAAACTCATGGGCAACTAGGAAACCGGTGATCTGCCTGTGGAGAATATCGCTAATGAAGGATGCCCAGTCATAATGCTCCTGCCCAGAAATGATGCGACCAATAATGTAATACATCCAAGGCTGGAAAACATTCGCATGTGCTTGACCTGAGACACGATTCAGGAGTGTGATTAGAATCGCGTACTCATCCTTGTATTCACCATGACCCACATTGTTTGACAATCTGTTCTTTGCTTGTTTTAACCATCTTTCTGCCATCTTCTTCTGACACTTGTCCATATCAGCATCAAATGCCTGCTCACACTGCTCCATGGAAATAACCAGACTATTAAGGTGTTGAGGAATGCCAAAACTCCTTTCAATGTCTAGAGGCTTGAGACTGCAAATGACTCGTCCGTCAACTGACACTATCTCACGAGTAGTAGGATTGTAATGCTTAATACAAGCCATCACAAATTCAACACAGTGAATGGAGATAGGTATGGAAGCGGCCTCTAGTAAACCAGACTGCTCAATATTTTAAATAATTGAAGCTCTGATCTTAACAAGATCAAGAACTACTTCTGGCAACACCTTGTGAAGATCTGTCTCAACCAACCTGAGGAAGTCATGAGTAAGGACTGTTTTGGTCCTGTATTCGAGCTGAGTGAACTGCATTCTAAAAAATTCGCCTGTTGACTGTGAACTTGACTATTTTCTGATAAGATTTCTGGAAGCTAAAAATAGCCTACGAGAGTTAAAAATAGCCTTTCAAAGGATTATTTTCAGCGAAAAATCTGAGATATGGGTTTTGTCCAGAAAAGGATTCTAAGACAACCCAAAACGTCAGATATGCGAAAATATGACTTCTACTCGATTGTACAAAGACTTTTCAGTTGAGAAAATTAGTAACTCGAGAACGAATGTTCTGAAGTTAAAAATTCCTGAAAAATCAAGCGCACGATTTTAACTCAAGGAAATTATATAGAAATGATCCAGATACTGAGACTTGTCAAATTCGCCAATTTCAGGAACATGCGAACTGGAATTTGAGAGAAAACTGAGATTCAAGGATGAAAAAGACGTTTTTGTATGTTCTTTTTCTGTGAAAATCACCCCTGAATTCTTCAAATTGCTGATAATTATGGACTTTTAACCTGCAAAAGATTAGTTAGATAAAATCGCCTTTGGAAATTGATGAGGAATTCGCCTTTGATCTTGAGAAATTCGCCCTTGCTTGAAAACCACGAATTTTCTTGTACTTTGCACCTTTGTTTCTTAAGGAAATTGCGAATTTGCTTTTGAAGAAAACACGAATTTCTCTTGAAGTTTGAGAATTCGCCTTTTGCAAACTGAAGGATTGCGAATTTGTCTTAAGAAATACGCCTTGGGTCTTTGAAGAATTGAATTCACTTTAAGCCTTTGTTCTTTAAGAATTTCGCCTTTGTAAACTGAAGAATTTGCGAATTCCTTTTGAAGCTCTGAATTTGCATGAAGTTTGAAATACCACGAATTTATCTTGAAGAAATACGAATTTCTCTTGATAAAATTCGCCTTTGAAGAAATACGCCTTTGTTTTAAGATATGAACTTCCCTTGAAGATGCACCTTTGCTTCTTAAGAAAATATGAACTTCTCTTGAAGATATGAATTTCTTTTGAAGAATTCGATTTCTCTTGAAGATATGAATCATAAATGAAGATGGCGCCATGTTTAAATAAGAGGAAATTCGCATCAATTTGAGAACTGCAAGAATTCAAAACCCTGACAAAAATAGAAGACCTCTGATTGGACCCCTTTCAGTTGAACTGCCACTGACTGGAAGTTTGAATTTAAATAAATAATAAAATATTCATTATCATGCAAATAGCAAAGGCGCCAAAAATAGAAAATCGCCATTTAGTGCTAAAATGCAATAATAAATATTAAATATTATTAAACTTCAGTTGACAATTCGGATGAAGCTTCAGGATTCACCGTTAGACTTCAACGATTCCGAAAAGTCATCTCTTGAGCTCATAGGCGTCCATTTGCTCAAGATATTACACTTTTTACTAACTTCCTATTTTATAGCTGACGACAAAGTCACAATTGGCCAACTTCAACACTGATTTCCGAGTGATCGAGAGATGCTGAGACTGAGCTGGAGAATTCAACGGAAAGCCTACTGAACAAGGAAGAAATGTCTGCTGGGAGACACTACTGCAAAATCCATCGTTTAACACCCTGAAAAATTAGGCACCCTTGATTAAATTCATTTACGGGTTCCAGACTTAACCATTTTCCTAAACTGCCATCTGACACTTCAAACGACTGCTGACGGCGAACGGTGAACCCTGCTGATAGGCAACCAAGCTCACTGCATGACTAGAGACACTCTGCATCCACCGAATATACACAAGGCATCTGAAAAATGCATTAAGGGCCTCAAAAGTAAAAGCGCGCCTGAGCCACAGTTGCACTGACACCATTTTGACCAAAGTTGAACTTTCATCCAAGTACCCTACTTTGACCTCTAATATCTGGAGCTGGGATAACCCGATTCGCGCCACGTTTGTTTTAACGGACAGCCAGAAGGATCTACAAGAGACGTCTTTAGAGGTGACGAAGCAAGAAAACTGCTTCTAAGACCTCAAAAATGCCAGTGCGTATTTTATTTAAAATATCCGCTCCAGACTTGGCCATTTTCTGGATATCTTCACTTTTCAGCACCTCGCCAAAGACCTCGCACGTACGAGCGTTTGCCAAATCCCGAAGGCTGACGGCTAGGCTCGTTGAGTAGATAAAGTAATTACGCTCGAAAGCCATGAAGACTTCGAACGCGAACAACCTCATCTGACAGGCCAAAAGGCTAGGCGCCTCTGGACTGTAGAAATACAATGAAAACTTTATGTTGGTCCGCCCGTGAAATTACGTGCTTGGTAGAACCTCTGCCACGATCACTCGGAATGTCGGATCGATAAGCTGGATGGTGCAACGCGGAGCTAGACTAGAGTAGTACTGATGTCCGGAAGACTTCGTCTGCAAATTTCACCATCTTAAGGGTCCTTTTAACCAGCGCCCCTGAGCTATAGTTGCGCTGGAAACCAATGGAGAAGCTCAGGAACGTGAAAACTCCATTATAAGCTCACCTTCAGATGTCGGCTGCCGGAGCTCTGGGACTCGGATGACTGCGTTTGATAACTCGTTGGACGAGCAGACTAGTCGAGAAGAAATTGACTGCATTAATCACCAGAAATACCAAAATTTACCCCCCCTTTAAGATGGGCGCCCTCAAGCTATAGGCGCGCTTTTGCCTGAAAAGAACAATTTTCTCCTCTCTAGAAATTTGGGAATTTCAACTTCTGACGCTGTTTGCCGGAACTGCAGGTCTGAGAAAGCTTCGCTGGATAGCTCATCGGATAGCCAGACCAATTCTGAAGAGATTAACTGTATGCATGAGCGTTTTCAACAAGATCTTGACCTTCAAAAAGAAGGGCGCCCCTAGGCTATAGTTGTGCTTTCCTGCTTTTCTCCCGAAAAATCTTCAAAAATTGACCATTGAAATCACTAAAAACTTCGTCTCGATCATTGAAATGACCGTGTGCAACGTGAAATACTGTCGTGAGACGCTCCTCCATCGTGAAAAGCTCCATTCTGAGTCTCTGCTTCAGGTTCTTGTTCAATAAAACTGACTTTGACTGACAAAATATTGACAAAAACTCAATGCTTGATATTGCCCAAAACTGTATTTTACATCATTTAGCAAAGTTTAGACTACTTTATGCAAAATGCCTTGATGAAGCAAAAAATTTGGTTTGGGTACAACAATTGGGAAGCATAGAAGCACACTCTTTCATGGTCTATTTTTCTAGGGCATCACTTTTCAAAAAAAGTGGTCAAAATTTTCAACTTTCATCAATCTAGGTCTACTTGTTCTTCGCTCCTCTTGAAGATTGGAAAATTTTATAATTTTCAAGAGAATCTACTTTTTCACGCGTGTTAAAGAAATCCTTTGATTTGTCAAAATCTGACGATCTGGGTCTCTTCACAACGAGATTATCTACAAAACCCAAACCTCAGTTTTTTTTGGACAATTTGCATGTTGGCTCCTATTTTTTAGATCTTTCTTTTTTGGGAAAAACTCAGATTTTTCAAAATCTGACAATCTGGGTCTCTTCAGAACGACATTGTCTACAAAACCTAGACCTCAACTTTTTTCCGAAAATCTGGCTCTTCTGAAGAAAAAATCAGCGATCTATTTTTAGCTCTTGTGCAGAACTTGTCCAAACATAGCCGTGTTCACAATCAAAAGTCAAGTTTTCAGACATGTAGTACTCTCTAACAGAAATCAGGACCAAATCAGTGTTGCTCCACAATTTCCTAAGAACATTCAAAACCGACTTGCATCATGTGCATCCAGTGTTTGATTTGCACGCTTTGGAAGGCATAGGAAACACTGCAGTCAAAAGTCTTGATCATTTTGGATTGCTTGCAACAGCTTCTATTCCCATCTCGGTGAAAGCCTTGGATTTGTAATTGCTTGTATCAAGCATTACAATCCAACTTCACGAGAAATCATATCAGTACATGGGCGTATTATTTGCAGCCTCAAGCCGGAAGATATTGAGAAATGTTTTGCAATACCACCATGGAAGGAAAACTTCATCATATCTATTGAAGAATGTGAAGTGCGGTATGCGCAAAAGGACAAGTGTCAGAAAAGAATGGCTCAGAAGTGGCTAAAAGAGAAGCAGAATACTTTGCCAAGGAATGTTGGGCACAGTGAGTTCAAGGATGAATTTGCAGTCATGATTACTCTGCTCAACCAAGTCAAAGGTCAAGCAAAGGCTAATAAATTTCAGCCTTGGATGTTTTACATCATTTCCTAGATTATTGACAGAGCAGAGCACTATGACTGGCCAGCATTGATAAGTGACAGTCTCCACCGTCAGATGACAGAGTTTTTCAAGGCCCATGAATTCCACATGACATCCTACCTCGTATATCTAATGGCCTTTCAAAGCAAGTTTAGAGGTTTGACTGTCATTGGAACCCTAGATGTTCAGCATGTGTATGATCATTACCCACAATTAGAGTTTTTAGAATCTGAATGGCATTAAAAGCGGGTGAATGATCTATTCCTAAAGCATACAGTGCGAGATCTTGATAATGAGTTGCATATACGAATTTCAATAGATGCCAGATTGGCAATGGCGGAGTGGGCTGGTTGGTTTATTCAATTCCCCACATTCTCCTACATAAGAGTATATGGCTTCTCAGGTGATCCAGTCATGCTTCCTAGATATCCAACAGATGAGGTCGTGTTCATGGAGTTTCTAAGGCAAGTACACAAAGTGCACACATTTTTGCGTAATAGACGCAAGCCTGCATTAAGTTTCCCATTTGAGATGAGCATATAGAGATGCAAATCAGCAATTGATGCTAAGTTGATGAGCAATGAAATGTCAAGATGCGGTCTCAAGCTCTTCAAGGAGAGATGTTCATACAATCCTCATGGTGTCTTTGCAACTCGTCTTGGTCAAAATCATGCACATGTACCTACAGTTGAAGATTTTTGGGTTAATTGTGCAGATGAGTTTGAAGTGCACAAGCGCAACTACTCCAAACTTACTATTTGGCAAATGGCAGATTTCTTATCAGAAGATATGGAGGGTTTGTTAGATGATGATGGGGAAGTTCTACTTCCCATGTATGCCCGAGATCAGGTAGATCAATGGCCACTTCCACAAGTTGATTGGTTCGCCAAAGAGGGCAGCTCGATTGAGAACAAAACAAGTCGAGTTATCAAGAACAACAGGATCTTCCTAAACAAAAAAAGAAGACATAGAAGGTAGTTGCAGAGCCGTCGATAGTCCAATCTGTTAATGATAAACAACTTCGAGATTTGATATTCCAGCGTGATAAATTAAATGATAGCCTTAAGGCTATTTAATTTATATGGCTCAAATTTATTAAAGAAATAAAGACTCGTCCTCATCCAAGGCAGACCTCCTTCTACATTGGCGCGATTTCATATGAGGACGACTTACTATTGATTGGTCACATTTATTAAGAGACATATATTCATTGCTTGGCCGACTTGCCTTATAAAAGGAGGTGTCTCTTGGATTTGTACATATAGGAGTTCTATTTATCATTTGCAATCATCAAGTTCGATTTATTTCAGTCAAGTGCGAATTTCCTTAAGTGCAGGTTGCGAATCTATTCAAGGGCAGAATTAGAAGTGCAGATTATTATCAGTCATTGCATCTGTGTTAGGTGCTGAAGGATGGCCTTGTAATTGGCCTCATTGTAAAGAGATTTGTTGTTGCCATATATATATATAAGAGTGATCTTTGTTGCTGGGTTTTTCTCCCTCAAGAGGAGGGTTTTCCCAAGGTATCTATTGTGTTATTGTGTCTGATTTGAATTTATTTCTGTGCATATAATCTGATCTTTAAAATTTACACAATCTTCTCTTTAAAATTTACACAATCTTCTCTACCTTCTTCTAAATCATAACTGAGAGCGAAAGTTATGAGCAATCCTCCAGAAGATACAAAGATTGGCAAAATGATGAAGAGCTTAAAGGAAAAGGTGAATCAGCAAGAATAGTCAGCAGATGCACCGAAAGTTTCAATTGAATAAACACCACGAGTTGAAGCAAAGCCTTCATCTCCTATTCTTCCGCCATCACCAAGGCCTTCTCCTATTCAAATAGATTCAGAAGGCGATTTACCAATTTGCAACGTCTCAACACCGATTGATCCATCAAGAGTTGCTAGAGCTGAAACCGATCCTCCCAGAGAAGTTAGTAGAGACTCCTCGCCTTGGCTTGAGAACTTCCTGGGTAGGAAGAGGAGGAAGCCTTCTTATCAATTGAACTTTGCAGAACTTGATAGCGTCTACCAAGACACAACAGAGAAGAAACTTAAAAAGCAAGTTCATATGAAGAAGAATTCTGATGGCGAGATCAACCTTGAGTTTGCCACACCTCCAAAGGGCAAGAACATTGATGAGATTGAAATTAATGACTTCAAAGTTGTCAAGGCCAATCTCGAAAGAAGCACCCGACATATTGATGCAAATCTCTTCAAGGTTGCAGCAGATAATCTTAAGGAACGAGTGCTCAAGGATGGAGAAGATAAGGCAGCCCTCAAGGCTGAGGTTCGGCAACTGCGGCAATATATTTCCAATCTCCTTAATGGTACTTCAAGCACTACCTTGTTGCTTCCACAAATTCTAGAGTCGCCTGCAGATCAACATCATCTGAGTCAATTGGTCATATACGGAAAGCATATGAGAGATTGGATAGAAGAATTCATCACCAGGGGAAATTTATACTTGCAGAGATATACCAATTAAGGTATAACGCCCATGATCTTCGCTCAGGGATTCAGGAGTTTGAACAAAATATAGCGAAAAGGAAACCAAGGGATGAGATCGTCATTTCTGACTTGAGGACGGCTTATGATTCAGTCATTACAGAAGAACACAAGAAGAAGCTTTTTGCTTGGAGAGAACAACACCTCTTCAAAGTAAAAACCTACGAAGGAGTATCTGTAGAATTGGCTGGATATAGACAAAAGGTTGCTAATACTCTCAAGTTCGTAAGTACGTTTGTGTCACAAATCCCTTGTCAATATCGACATGTGGATGGCACTTACTTTGATCTCGGTGAAGTACAGACAGAGTTTCAGAACCTTGTCCACGGCAGTTTTAATGGTGATCCTGTTGCCTGCAAGATGAATCATGTTGCTGCAATGTCAGCAAGATTTGATAAAGCAGCTGAAGAAAGAAAAGAATTGCTAAGTCTGATTGCAAATGGTGAAGAGATGCTGGAGAAACAATATGTTGCTCTGGATAGTATCAGTGTTCCTAATGAAGAGGTAGTCAACAGCTTTTTGGAGGATATGATTTCGCAACCTATCAATGAGTGAACTACAAGTTGAAGCATGCAAAGATTTCTAGGAATAGAACTCGAGTAAAGGGAACAGTTAATTTGATGTCTTTTCCAAGTTAAACTGGCTATTCTCATTCATGCATATCTATTCTTTAGAAATATCAATGTATAGTTCGAGCTTTTCCCAATTAACTGATGTTAGCAGTTAGTTAGTTATTAGTTATCTTATGTTTATTTCTAGAAATAAAGCTTCCATGTTGGCAAGACCAGTTAAAAACAAGGAGATTTTAGGATTCCCTACTCCTTGTTTGTGTATAAATAAGGGCAGCCTTGCCCATTTATTTTTAACCGTTCTTGTGATAACAAATTTGCTGAGGCTACTTTGCTATTCAGTGTTTGTTCACTTTTGTTTCAAGTGTAATCTGGTTGATCACATGTCGTATGCCTATTTTGCTACAATTTGCTGTCCCAGAAGTGTTTTACTTTGCTGTTATAAAATTGAGGAAGGAAATCTCATGCCTACCTTGCTTTGATCTACTGTCTCAAATCTATTTCAGCACTTTGTCTTATGTTTTGCTTTCGTAATCTTTATTTCAGCTTACATCTAATAAGTACAATGAGTCTTCAGGTGTGTTTTGGAAGCAAGTTTATTTAAGCTTTTGTGTCAAATCAATAATTCCTTGTTTACTTCTAATTCTCAGGCTCTAAATTTACTTGAGTTATTAGAAGCATTATTAGAATAGGCTTAGTTGTAGTTTGAAGTTATGAAACCAAAGAAAACCTCAGCTGCAACGCAAAATGTTTTATAACCTTGTGCTCTCAGCTGAGAAATAAAAAGATTGGCAGTAGTTTAGTATTTCTTTTTTAAAGCATAATCAGCTAAGAGAGAGCTTCCCCTCCTAATTTGAAGAGCAGTCTAACTGTGCATAGCTGTCCATTTCCAATCCACATTCCAAAGGTGCTAATTGGAATGCCAACAAAGTGGAATTTAGGTCAAGCAATGCCAAGCAAAAGTGCTTGGAGGCTAGAGATATTTGGAACATTAGGGACATTCTACCCACTTAATTAAGATCAAAATTTACTCCTTGCAAAAGAAATTTCCAAAGTTGTAGAATTTTAGGATGCCTTTCTCATATAGTGTGACAATGGATATAAATAGATGTTAAAAAAGTAACTAAAAAGCAAGAAGCTCAAAACTATTTCTGACCTGGTGCACAGTATCACGTAGAACATCATTGAAGCTTAGCGCATGGATTAGGCTGCTAGAAAAACCTTTAAATGCACCTTCATTGGCCTCTGCATATTGTTTGTAAGGGAAAGCATATAAATGTCCAACTGCTGCTATTGCCATCTCTACACACAGTATGAAGTTCTGAACATCAGCAGCCTCTTCTGCACTTCTAATAATTCCTGACTTAGCAGCAAGGAAAACTAGCACTCCCTGTATGACAACAAAATTAAATAGAGAATCAAAACCTATTACACATCATCATAACTAAGGGTGTCTGTTAATTTCATTCAAAGGAATTTATGCAAATCCTGTCCCATGTGCTATTGCAAAAGAAAATCTGTAACACTAGGAACATGACAAAATAAATGCTAATAATTTCTCAGAATATAAATAGCAAAAACAAATAAGCTGGAATTAAAAAAAAAAGTTTTCAAAAGAGGCTAAGAAGTAGTATCACATCTAGATTTGTACTAATCTAACCTTACAGTAATTTTTGCACTAGCTGTAAAAGAAACAAACAGGAAAAAAATGCTTAATCGACTAATATGAAAAGATATTCTGAATGAAATAGACAGGTTCCAAATTAAGCACCTTGAATTTCTAGCTAAAATCTTCAATTACTTTTACCGGTTATTCCCACTTTATAATTAGTTATGGAAAGAGAAACAGTACCGAGTGACTCAGGGGTCCTACATGATAATATTTAGTCTTGTTCAAATTGTAGTAAAAGGGGAACTTGAGTAAGAGTAGACATCACCTTACAAGAAGGCAGAAGTTCTCCCTATTTGATTCTAAGCCCTGGCATACATACATGAGACATGTAAATCACATCTGTAAATTTAAGTTCAATATGCCTCTGGTATCATCATTGTGAAATTTCATAGCTGCTCTGGTTCATACCATGTCAAAATTATTGATTTTTTCATTTTTCGGAGAAAACTTCAAGATCCATATATATTAATAGGTGGTAGAAAATACAAAAATGGTACCCTGCTGTTAAACCAGACAGAAGCACTGGAAACAGCATAAAGAAAATAAATCAAGATTTTACAAAGAAAGATTTCTGCTGTGCAATCAGGAGACTCTATAGATAGCACAATGAAATTCCTTATCCTGAGAGAAAAGAAAAAAGCATAGAATGAATAAACTAGAAAGAAAAAACAAAACAAGCTATCAAAAATGCTTTCAGATCAAAGAAAACATTTATATCTTCATATCAAAGGTTTTTGCCCATTGGGCAGTAAAAACCTCTTTTACAAGAAACCAAAAAAGCCATCAAAGTAAATATCCATTGTGTGATTTGGCCTTAACTCGGCCCTTTTTATACCATGCAATGAAAATATTGATGGTATGTCCCATTGAATTGCTATGGACTCATTCCCATGTCATTATACATGCAATATGACCAACTGAAGAGAGAGAGAGAGAGAGAGAGAGAGAGAGGGAGGGCGTGGACGGGTTAGCACCCAATACATCTACTCAAGCATAAGCATACCCACAGAACCCTAAGTGAAATGGAATATTGGCATGACCAAGCTTATTGTGGTCATACCCAATAGGCCAGTATTACAAAATTGCCCAAGTACAAGGTAGATTCACCAAGGCCTGAGGCAAAGCAGGCCAAATGAGGCCTGCAACCTCACTGAAAATTAGTAACTTTCTGTCAGACTTAATGGGACATGCAAGTCCCATGGGTCAGACACTGCCAGCCAATAACACTAAAAATAAAATAAAAAGAAAGAACAAAAGAGTGACCAGATTTGGATTTTACTAGACTAGATTTTGATTTTTTGGAAGTAACCAAACATTGGATCGATTAGGGCACACTCAAGACTGGCCATTCTTCAACATATATTTGTTTCATTCTCATTTAGTTAGGACCTAATTATTGCTCTATGGACTTGATGCCCATGCTTCTTCAAGGGTTTGGAGCTTTGATTAAAATCAATAAAATTATGAAATAGCATGCATCATGAAGGTCCCTATTCCCTATGCCATCAAAGGCCCTAGTTTGGGCCTAGTGGTGGGGACTCCACCCTTAAACCCTGCCCTATATCACGATAGGAAACACACCAAGGGTGCTAGCCCCAACCACCACTTTAGTTTTAAAAAACAAAAAATGAAAATCATTTTGGGCTGCAGTGGATGGAAATTAGTGCATTTTTCCTTTTTCTGGCTTGAAATAACAAAAATAGCATTTTCCCCTATTTTTATTAATATTTCAGCATTTTTTGACTTCCCAATTAAATCCCAATATTTGAGTTACAATCTTACCATTGATTTGTTGAGTAAATTCCAAACCCAAGTAATGCTACTATAGCTGCAGCAATATCAAGGACCTATCTAAGACACAAGCATACGACCCACCATAATGCTAGTGATACTAGACCAAGTGACAAAGGGCCCTCTCTACCATAGGCCAAGTGACACAAGGTCCTCTCTACCATAGTTTATACCTCAATGTGGTAAAAATTAGAACCCTAAAATCAGAAAAATAGCAAATATCTTGTGTGGGATATTTCAGTAGTATCAGAGCCATGTATCTTGCCAACCTGTTGGGTATGTGATTCAAAAAGTTTTGGAATAATGGCAACACATGTGATTGATGATGTAATGGTTGCCTATAATGAGTACAATACACTTCCAACAGAGGTTAGAAATGCAATCACCTTGAATCAATTTATGAATCAGTGAAAGGATAAGAAGAAAAACAAGCAAGAGAGGAAACCAAAGAAGCATGAGCAGCCAAGTGTTGAAAACATCTTGAATCAAATGATGCAAAGCTTTATGCAGTCACAACAACAGTTACTTACATCCATTGGTCAGATGTCACAAAACAGGAATAACATGAGAATACATGAAAATATCAGAAAATTGAGGAAAGAGAAAAAAATCAGAAGTTATCATTGAAGAAAGGTTAGAGAAGGAAGAGGTACTTGTTTGTGACTTGCAGCCTACAAGTAATTATGAGAGGACAAAAATCAGTCAGCATGCAGCCCTAAAGAAGATATGTTCAAAAGTTCACTTCAGCCCTAAGAGGACAAGGACAAAGGAGATTCACCTATTAAAGCTACAAATGAAGAGCACGTGAAGATTGAAGAAGATACCGCCATGGAGATTGTCAAACCAGCCATGTTAAATCAGCTACATGAAGGTATGGGTTCTTGTGATGTTTCATTAATTGAGCCTAGCATTGCTTCATCACCTTTACATCATTTTAGCAAGGAACCAAATTGTGGGTTGGGTGTCTTTGAGATGGATATTGTTCGTACATATGATGGTGAACAAAAAGTTTTGGATAAGATTGATTTGGCATTGCAAAATGTGAAAGATCCCTTGGAGGTTAAGGAGATCATAGCTGTACACACACTTTCTAGATCAGCCATTGAGGAAGATCATGATGTAGAATACTCTACTCATTACTTTGATGGTGACCATTTGAATGAGCATGATGATGACCTAGTTTCCACACATGGATGTAATGAAGAAGAGGCCGTGAAGGAAGCTGGTTTGGAGGTGCGCATTTATGAAGACCAAACAGAAATTTTGCATGGAGGTGTTGGGTGTCATAAGTCACATCACTGGGAAGGACAATTGAAGGTAAACAAAGGTAAGATTGTGGCAGCCCTAACTCATTTTGATCATGTTCATAAGATGATGGCAGGTTTGTGTTGAAAGGCTTTAGGGAAGCATGAAGGTTTTGAAGGAGGTCTATCTCTTGATGACTTGCACGAACTCAAGAAGGCATTGGTGGTAGTGAAATCAAACTACCTACACTTACTTGCAGCTAGAGATCATCTCCTCACACTTGATGAGATTTACGTTGATGCTTTGAGAAGGAAGGAAGATGAAGTGGATAAGCTCACCTTTGAGCTTAAGGACACTATGGATTCCTTGAAGAGCACTCAAAAGGCCCTTCAAGAATCGGAAGAGCATGTGGATGAGCTTTGTTGGGAGTTGAGCATGGCACACTCTTCATCACACCCAATAGAATTTCAAACTTCTATGGCAACCACATCCAATGAAAAAAATTGCAACATGAAGATGACAAAGAGTGGAGACATGGAGGAAGGTCTCGAAGGACTCTATGATGAAGACATAGCTTGCAGCTATGGGACAGAGTTTGTGACACATGGTACACTTGATTTGCACTTGGAGACGTCTCGTGGACCAGCACTTGTTGATAGCCATCCACCCATGCAAGGAGAGATGATTGAGATTGAGGAAAACATCACACTAGAGCATGAGAAAAGGACTGATTTTTTGATGTATGACAGCAATCCCTTGTCTTTACATTATCAAACATGAATATTTTGTGGATTGTCCAAGGCACAAGATATCCGACTTGATATGCCATGGCATGAAAGAGGCAAAGAAGATTCGAAGCATGTGGCACATGAGGAATGAGCCTTGTATGGTGGCTGAGCAAGTGGAGCAATCAGGTTTGAGGTATGAGTCAAAATTCCTTGAGTATTTACATAGCTTGCTTTGTGAGGTTGTAGTGTCACCTCTTTTGGAGAGCCATTTGAAGGCTCACAACATACACTTGGATGGCATGATGAAGCACACACTTAGTGGATCAGCCACTAGTATTATGCCTTCATATGTAGATGGAGGTATGGGTGATGCAGATTTGGTTTGGTCTTTGATCATTCATGGAGCACTTGGAGAGTTTGCTTGTGATGAGTCTCATCATGTTGATGACTCTTTGGTAGAGTATGCAGCTGCTCTATTTTAGAGATTTGTGATGCATACCATGGAGACACTTGCATTTGTTGGGCATATTTTGGAGCTAGACTATGTCATAGGGATTGGAAAAAAGCATGAAGATCTTGGTGTTCCTGCCCTAGTTCATGAAGATCTACTCCATACTTTGCTAGGAGATGGCTGTTCTACTTCTTGGTGCATGGACTTCCTACAAAGTTCTTGGAGGACAGCAGTTGTTCAAGAGTTTGGAGGAGAGTTGGATTATCTTCTCCTCCTTGGAGGGTGGCATAGGGATGATACTCATCATCCTACGTCATTGGAGATACTATTTGCTCCCACATAGGTCTGATTTTCACTCATGAAGTTGTTGTTCTATTCCATACCAGCAACTTAGGGGAGCTGTTTATATTTCCTTGCACCTATGTTGGGTATTCCTCACATCCATGGGAGATCTACAAGAGTTGGAGGGTGGTTTTGTGTTGATAGCACTCTGAGATGCTCCCATCTCCTCATGTCGGATGGATGCAAGGATGTGGTGATTTGGGATCCAAGTGGTGGCATCATTGACAAACTTTTTTGTTGGGATCTTGATGAGTTGCTTCACAACTCACGGGGCATTGATGATTGTATTAGAGTGGCACAGAGGAAGCATGAAGACTTGTGTTTGTGTTTCAAAGTTCACATTCTTCATCACTTGTTAACAGGCATGGCTTTCTCCAAGGCTTCGGATTGGTCTAGTGTTTGGTCCTTGATGGATTTTGCATTCTCAAAAGATAGAGCCTTTGGAGATTTGGAGGATGTAGGTTTGTTATTGCTTGAGGACAAGCAATCTTGGGAAGGGAGGACTGTAATGTCCCTGAATATTTGGTTTGAGCCTCAAATAATTTTGATTAAATTCTTTTATGGCTCAATTAATTTTTCTTTGGCTAGGCGAACTTGGGAATTAATTTTCCATAATTTAATATTATTTTTGGAGGCACCAAAATATTTTTTCCAAGGAGTTGGGCAAGTGAGAAAATAAATAAATAATAAGAAAAAATTGAATTTTGGGCACCCAAGTGAAATTAAGAAGGGGTCGGCCTCTTTGGGAGAAAGAAATAATAAAAAAAATAATATTACTTTACCTTGGTCGGCCAACATGAGTAGAAGGTGAATTTCATGTATAAATACAAGTTTTTGTGAGTCATTCAGGGCATCATTGGACTAGTTATTTTATTCCTTTTGGACTGCACTTTGAGCAGCTTATTCCAAGGATGAAAACCCTTATGAATTTGATGAGTTGGACGAAAACCTAGCTCATCTTGTGGAGGACTCGTAACGGATTTCTATTTGCACTGCATTGGAGACAATTGGAGGTTTGGAGCATCATTGCATAATCAGATTTGGAGCAGCATTGTTGTGGTATGTTGTGAGCAGATTGCATTAGGGTTTTGCCCTAATTTGGAGCGCCACTTGGAGCAGACCTGAGCGCCCACCTTTGAAGGGGGATTTTGCATATTTGGAGCATATTTGGAGCAGCAAACCCTAGGCACTTAGCAAGGAGAAATTTTGCCCATCTAGGATTTGCTATTTGAAGACTATTTTGCATATATTTGGTATGTATAATCATAGTTTCAGATCTGATTTGTAGAGCAGAATTCTAGGCATTGTTTGGCATGTTGTGCCCTAGAATCCATTGCAAAAATCAGATCTGAACTTTCAGTTTGTAGCAGCAGGGTTTAATTCAGAAAATCAAATTTGTTGCATTTGGATGCCCTATCTTGTGTTTTTCATGGTGGATTTAATGTTTGATATGAATATCAATTGGTAGCATCATTTGGCATGTTATTTGTCATGTTTGGGCACTTGTATGTTCACTGTAATTATTTGTTTAAGAGCAGAAAATAAAATCAGAAATTAGGGTTTTGAGCAGAAATCTAAAATGCAAAAATCTAGGGCAGAAATCAGAAATTCAATTCCAGAATCTTAGGGCAGATCCCTAGTTGGGATATTTCACAAATCCACTTTTGTAGTTGTACTCATTTGTTCAATGTATACTTGTGTATGTGATCAAAGTAGCTTGTAATTGATTAAATTTTTCTCTCTAAACTTTAAAGTTGATTTAGAAATGAGTGCATAGAAAAACCTTTAATTCCTTAAAAAAATATCTATATTTCATATTTTTTTCAATTTGTTGTGCTGAGCCCAAAATCAGCTTGCCAAGTCCAAGTCTGATAACTATGCAATAGGCCCATAGGGCATAATGCGGCATTAATTGCTGAACTCACATAGGACTTTCGGCTCACTAGCTTGTGGCTCAAATCACAACTCAAGTGCCATGATTCTACCAATCAACAATCCCTACAAAGTGAGATTAATCATTAAACAGATCCCAAACTCTATCAAAGAAAAATCAAACTAGAATACAGCCTCAGACTGAAAAGCAACTAACATTCCCAAATTGATAATAAATGGGCCTGCAGATGTCAAGCTCAATACCCCGGTGTGGTTGACTAATATTCTCTCATGTTAGATCGTGAGAGGGAATCACCAGCAAAGAACTTGTGCATCATCCTAGGCCCTACTCCCTAAGGCTCGTGCAGGAAATTACTTTATGATATAAATATAATGTCATTAATAATTTAATACCATAGAAACACAGCATTAGACCCAGAAACACTTGGTTAGAATGTAACTTAATGAAAGATAAAACAAAAACAAAAGAGGAAAGTGTATGCAAAGAAAACTGCACAGGTAATCCTCATACACTCAACTTTTCAAAGATGGCTTGAGACAGCCAAAAGCCAAAGATGAGCCTCAAAGATTTTGTCCATTAGGGAGATTGGCTTTCTGGGCTTGCTGTTGGAGTAGTTATCTTTGCTCACAATCTCTGTGTTTTCAAAACTGTTCACCAGCCTAATAGTGAATGTTGAGGACAGCGAATTGGGAACTATGATGTGTGGGTATGATATGCATCAAAGAAGAATCTAACTAAGTTATTGATCAACACTATTTTGATTGGAAGGTGCAAGGCATTCCTGCATAGCACAGAGGATCCTTCTGACTTTGAAATGCAGATCCTGAACAGGAATTGGCATCAAAGGATAAGAGAGGGTGAGAAGAAAGGGAGAAGACACACTCTAAGCCAACCTTAATAGAGAACAGACTAAAAAGTAAGATTGAATAGAGTAGCGATGCCGCCCCGAGTAACATGTGCTTTGGATCTAAGCTAAGTAGTTGAAAGGAATCTCAGCTACTGTGATAATAATGAAACAAGCAACAACATTTAAAACCAAGTAAACAAATTAAATAAATAAAATCTATACCTTCTACTTCAAGTAACAAAATGGAAATAAGCAAGCAATGAGGTTAAGCTAATCCTATGTTCTTTCAAACAACATATAAAAGCCTGATTCTACTTATGAGAAATGACAAAGAAATTTGAGAACATTCACCTAATCTTAATTTTATTTTTTAGGTTTTATATAGAAAATGCAACAACACTCCAAGTTACTTTAGAAAACAATAAAGCTCTCTAGTGATCTCTATACTCAAATAAAGCCTTTAGAAAAGTGCTTCTAGAGAATATTACTGTATATAGAAAATGCAACAACACTCCAAGTTACTTTAGAAAACTATAAAGCTCTCTAGTGATCTCTATACTCAAATAAAGCCTTTAGAAAAGTGCTTCTAGAGGATATTACTGTTTAAAATAAAGAATAACTATTTGATTTCCACTCAAATGATGAAGATGAAAAATATGCCAAGAAAATGATACAAAACAGCTGTAATGTACTATGAGAGAAATCAAGATTACTAAAGCAGAATAAGGAAGACTTGAAATGCAAAAGATACACCTCAAGAATGCCAAGGATGAAATAAATCAAGCGAAAGTGCAGCCAATTACGCCATGGAAAACCCCAAATAACTTCCAAACTGAAATTAGATGTAAGAGTAAGATGTAGGGGAAGGATAAGACAACTTGACGAGGCTGATACAAGACTGAAACAAACAAGAATCAAGCTGGAAACAGTCAAAATAGCAATAAAACACATTGCAAGAGATGTTCTAAAATATTGTACAAGTTGTCAAAATTGCTTGTGCCTGCAAGAATGATGAAAAGAAATATCAAGATGATTGAGGAATCTGAAACGGGTCCGAAATAACAGAATATGATTGACAGAAAAGAATAATGATCAGATGGAAATACAAATGATGACTTTTGCATAAGCATTGAGAATGATGTCAGAGCTGTCATACAGTCAAAAGGTTGACCAGATCCAAAATAGTAGCAAAGGGAACATAAGAGGATACAATAAGGATAAGAAAAGTTACAAGTACATCAATTGAAATGGGGGATAAACAAGTCCGTAAAAAAAGCGTTTAAACATGGGAAATGGAGGAATTGAAGCAAAGAAAGGCTCATGTGAAGAAAACATTAAAACCAAAGAAAGAATACAATTGGAACAGAAATTTGAAAGAGGGATGAAATAAGATATGAACTCAAACAACACTAAGACAAGTTAAAAGTGATAGAAAGTGGAGAAATAGAGCACACTCAAACTATTTGTATGCAAAGACAGAATTCCATCAAACTATTTGTATGCAAGTACCAACAACTAAAAGTAGAATAATCAGCAAACTAAAGACCATTTAGAATACAAGACAAGGCCATGTTGGAACCTCAAGCAGTCTAAGATAATCACTATATGAAAGTGGTGCATGAACCTCCTAAAGTATAGATGATTAAAATAAGGCGGGAAAACAGTTCTAAAATACAAATTGAAAACCAAAACAAATCTATGTTGTCAATGGGAAGATAGACACACCAAGGGTGAAATGATGACGGATGAAGCACTGCATCCTCAAAAATGAGACCTCCAAGAGGGTTGTCATGAGTTTCCATCTTAGGAGAGTCACGAAACCTAAGAGCTTCACACTCCAAAGCACTGTTCTTGTGTATATAAACCTAAAAATGTGAAAAACAGCAGTACATACTGTGTATCAAAATAGGACAGAGAGTAGGATGTTTTTATGGCATTTCCAATCCTGCTAATCCTCTAAAATTTGCACATAAACAGATCAAAAGGAACACTTGAATTTATTGGGTCAAAATGGAAAAGTTGGACAAAGGCAAAAGTTAGGGGTTCATAGATTGCAAAGTAAGGATGTAGAAATCTATTAGGGAGGACTTTCTACTTAAGATCAAGGGAGTGGTTAGAGATACAGAGGCAAGAGACAGCCTTGTTGATTTGCTTCTTCCTGTTGAATATGATATCAAGTACAAAATGGAGGATAGTGTGCTAGTATCCCAAGAAAGGGAGAGGAATAAGAAACTTTTTGTTGGGTCAGAGGACAAAGACCTCAGGCTGATGAAATTGAGGGTTTTCGGGGATGCTTTCTGCAAAGACATTAGTACAATCATGAAACATATGGCAGTGTCTCATCACAAGGAGATTCTGGAAGTGGTGAGTGGATATATAATGTCAATGCTGGAATATGTAAAAATTATAAGATCCCTTCATCATGCTGATATTGAAGAGAATGAAAATCCTCGCCATTGTGAAAGCAATCAGCCCTGAAATATTTCTTATGGAGCTAGTTAACATCTCGAGGACGGAGGTCTTCACACGGGCTCTTGAACACTTGAAATCTATCCCTAGGAGTGAGAGAATGGGGGAGTGATGGAGAATGAGTCATTAGGGTTTAGCTTTGTCCAAGGAATATGTAACATACTGTCAGATCTTTTGTAAGGCTTTTGTGCATATATTCCACTTGTAGCACCCAGTATCTTCTAACTCCTTTTGTTTGAGTTCAATTTATATGTTTTTGTATGTAGTGCCCAACATTGGGCTAGTATATGTTATCTCAGCCTAGATTACCCCGCTATTGTGCCTGCAATGGTTGTTGATGCAGTGTATTGTGTATGATTTCTTGTACATAAAAGGGATGGGGCCCCTATAAAACCTCAATAATATTAAAACTTAAAATGATAGCTCCAATGAAAATATATGTGTTGACCATGAATTGTCAATCATGGACTCTAAAGGGGAAAGCTCTCACAAGAAGGAGATAGACCAGGGGATCTCAAAGCTTATAGACAAGCATGGATCTTTGGGACTCTTTGGTGTGCAAACCTTACAATCTGCAATCACTACTTATTAGACCCAAAGAAAAGATACACTTGTGGAATTTTAGTAGTGCCTAAGAAGCTCTGACAACATGGAAACCTACACATCTACAATTTTTCACAGATTGGCGCAAGTGATTTTGAAGAAGGCCAACTTCCGTTTTTCTATTCTACTGCTAAGCTAAAACTAATCTAAAAGAAGCAAAATAGAAACTAATCTAATGTATACTAACAATGGCAAGGGAAACAAGATAGGAGGATAAGGGTTAGGAGGAGACAGGGTTAGGAAAATAAAGTAAAAAGGTGGGCAAATGTGTGCCAAATAGGGTGATCAATCAGCTTTCTCTTACACTCAACCGATTTTCATCCATGAACATTTAAGTGCTTGTGGTGGGACTGCCTCAATTTATTTAATGCAAACCTATTTGTGCACAAAACAACATTAACTAGCATCTATGCCCAGTAGGCATTCAAATTATACATGAATAATTCACTTTCGTTCAAGGGCCATAAGCAGACAAACACAAACACATTAATGAAATCAAACCAAGGGGCACTCTCTAAGATGAATAGTGAAAAAGAAATGCCAATACATACACTTGTATTAATCAAAAGATTAAAATCAGTGATCAGTCAATTGTCTATTAAAAGGCCAAAAGATGTTCTTGTATTAAAATGCCAAAAGATTTTCTTGTATTAAAAGCCAAAAGATACTTACATCAGGGTAAGCCCGTATTCATACAATCAGAAGGATCTTTGTGCAATTGCAACCAAAGGAACCGAGGAGAATTTACAAAGAATAGAGAATGAGAAGAAAAGAACGGAAAGATGTCAAAAGACCCACACCTTCTACCAGATGATCTTATATTGATACCAAATAAGTGGTTCAAAGAAGGCATGCACAATCAATTAGGAACTCCGTCACAATTAACCAAAGCCATGATGGCCTTTGTCAAGTGTGATAGGCTAAGACTGAGGTAGATTATAGGATATATTTAATATTCAACAAACATAATTCAGATTGATCCTTGTGTCAATATGTGGCATAAACTTACAAAAGACGTAGTGGCTACTTGCGTAAGGCTGCTGGTAGTGAACTTGAGAGTAATGGAATGTAACTATTCTAAAAATGAAAGCAAAATCATTGTTTTAAAACTGCCATGGGAATTTTAAACACTGCTTCAGGGACTAAAAACAATAACTATAGACTGCTAAAGAAACTGTTCAGGCCACTACAGGAGCTATGAACAGGTCACAATATTGCAAACGGCTACAGCAACCATACACAGGTGACCAACACTGTAACTATAATTAAAAAAAAAGATTTGCTATAATTCTTTAATAGTCTGAACTAAGTAAATGTTCTGCTGAGCACATGAGATAATCAATCAATGCAAAGTATTCTATTTCAATTATAAGAAGTAAACAACAAAGCAAAAAATGTTTTACTGGCTACCAAAAGAAAACACACAATAATTTATAAAAACATCAACAATGTTTCCCAAGACTGGGCCCTTCTACTCGATACACTCAGTGACAGTAAAAATGCTAAGTACTTCTCAAAACACGAGCTGCTGCATATATTATGATATGTTTCAAAAAATATTACATTATCCCCATTTCCTTTTCTCCTCCCAACTATCTTCTACACCACAATTTATTGAGGTTTATTGATCAACAGCCTATAAACAATCGACTCAAAATAGATGAGTTTGTTTGGCTTGCAACCAAACAAAATAACAATTATATCAATCACTTACAACAAAAAATGGAAAGTTAATTTTGGCACATGGCCATTCCACACTAGAAAAGTACAAAACCAAGACATCATTGGTTCTAACAAAATAGCTAAAGAATGACTTAAGCAAGAATTACTTTAAAACTAACTATTAGCCAGAATTAAATTTGTTGACAAGTGCATTTGTATTGCATCCACAGGCTACAGGAAATTTTTTGTCTACACCTTCATCAACATCCTGCATGGTCTATTTTCTCAAGATAAAATGGCAACATTTATTAGTAAATGCAATCTAATAATTATTTTTCATATTTTGCCTCAAGACTAAATTAAATCACTTATTTTTATTTAATCATATGCAACGAAAATAATAAAAAGGTCATGATATGATATGAAAATGGAGCACAAATGTGATTATTATGGTATACAAAGAAAGCTATAATATGAGATAAATGGGACATAAATGAATCTAATCAAAGTGTGTGCCATCTATAACACTTAGGTGAAGAGAGACCATGGAATCCAAAGAAGGAAAGATCTTGGTCATCCACTACAAATTGAAATATTCAATAGCAGTTTTAATCAATTGATGTTCTAGTGGTGAAGGCACGAGTTAAACATGGGATGGAAAGAGCTAATCAAACTAATACCACTTGACTATGGGGATCAAATAGGCTTGTTGGTAGAGGAGGTATATTGGCATCACAAGAGGGGAGACAGCTTCCCATGCAAAGATCTTCAAAAGAGATCTAGCTTCATTTGCAAAAGGGGAACCTAGGAAGCTTCAAACCACTAGATGGATTCTAACATCAACAACTAGCACAATCAAAAAAGTATCAATGCAACAAGAATTCCAAAATTTCTTAAAAAGGAGAAAGGATAGGATAGAGCAAGAGCCACCTTGGAGTCAAGAATGCAAAAAAAGCCACACCATTGGATGCTACCAAAATCTACAAACCAACAATCTTGTAGTTGAAAGGGTTGTGATCTAGAAACAATCTACCTGTTGATTGGGGGGTTAGCATATCCCATGGAATGCTAGCATGGCAAAGGTTGGAAAAACCTCCAAAAAGAGAAGAGACAAAGAAGGGTCAAGCCCACCATGACTACAATGCTTCAAGACCAATTGGAAGCGAGAGGCGGGCCCACATGAGCAAGATGCTTGCAAGAAAAGTAGCCTCTAAACTTGCTAGATACAACACTAAAGCTTTCCAAAGGGGAGGACTAAGGAATTAGCCAAAATCACAAATGGGAGCCATGGTGACATTGAGGCACCAAAAGCCAAAGGAAAGGCTTAGTAGACACTATGACACCCAAGACTCAAGTACTGAGTCACATGGATCACTAAAATGATCGAAGAATTGAAGAAAGGAAACCACATGAACCTTAGGGCAGATTTGAGGCTTAAAGATTGCATTGATTGAAAGAACCAACGGAATCCATATGTGGTAACATTGATTGCTTGAAGAGGATATATCGAAAGATGAAAAGGAATTGGCCTAAAGTGTCATCAAGCAAGTTGTGTTGCCATCATTGTTGGTTCATACATCATGCATATGCAAGTGTTCATAGGGTCCTACATTAAGTCTAGCAATATTGAGCATGTGAACAAGGGAGGGATCATTATTTCCATCTCTCGTTTCACTACCACTGCCATTTCATTTCTTTCATTCTCTGCATTTTCCCGATGCATTTACAAAACTGCAAAGGAGTTTGTTTAGACATGGTTTGTTTGTTCATGCTTCTTCCCATAGTCAAACGCCAAACTAGTCTCGATTTGTTTGTTCGTTCTTCCCACAATCAATGCCGAACTAGTCTTCATACGTTCTTTTGTATGTGTAGTCATGGCAGGGATAGCCCTTGGTTTTCACAAGGTCCAACCAAGGCACCCCATTGGATAAACACACAAGGGATTTGGAGTTCCCAAGCAAAACTCCAGGTAAACCCAAGCCACCCTATACCCAAAACCATATTTCTAGAATACACTAGGATAAATAGGAGAACTCAATAATAAAGGTCAAACGTAAATCAAAATGGTTCTCTAGAGAAGTACAAAGCTCATCTTCTCACTAAAGGATATGTACAACAAAAAGGGGTAAGACTATGAAAAAATCTGTCATGTCCCCAATTTGATTTGAACTTCAAATTTTGCAAAGGCAGGAAAAAGTGTTTTTGAACACTAGTTTTGATATTTTAATTAAATATACCAATAATATTTTAAATAAATAAAAAAGTAAATATAATTAAAAGTTCAATTTTAAAATTTTAGCCGACAAAATTTACTCCTTGGAGGCTGACTTGTGTGAAGTTATTTTTGGCATCCAGCTTGGTATTTAGGCTGGGCGGAGGTTTTTGGAGGACATATTTTTGGGGAATAACACAAATTTCTGTTGTTACAAATTTTGTGCTCAAGCAAGGACAAAACCCTCTGTTGTGAGTAGTGTGAGGTGAGGACGAAACCCCTCCTCTCACATGACCATTCATTCATTCATTTTCCCACACTTGCATTGATTTACAGTCCTATTTGGTGCAAGATCCAATCTAAGATTAATCCAGGAAGTGCATCAAACCCTAGTCAGTTGCAATGATTCTAGAGGGGACTATTGAAGGTCATTTTGGGAGAGGAGTCTAAGGCTGTCATTTAAGAATCTGCACCTGCTCAGAAGGGCACAGCATCTACAGATCTCCAATGGGTAGTGTTTGAGGGTTATCACACCTCAAACTCAAGCCAGGGCGATATTCACCCCCAAGTTCCTTCTAGGCAATAGGGTTTGGAGCACATCACAGACACCAGGCTACAAGTTTGTCTATCTGCAAGGCCATATTCAGATCTGCCATCTACTAGGGCAGCATTGGGCATCTCCAGGCAGCTCATCCCATATCGATGATATAAGCCACACATTTGTTCAAATTGTTTTTGCTGTAGGGAATCTGTTACCAACAGATCACGCCAATCAAATGATTGAGGACCCCTAGTTGAGTCTACAGTGGATGTCATCAGTTCTAAAGGAAATAAGATTGCAAAACTATGTATGCAAGGGTTGTAATTGACTCAAATATGATATTTCTCTATATGAAAATCGAAATCAATAAGTTTTTTTGGGGAACTATTCTCTGTTGTTGTGAATTCATGCTATAGTTGGTTGTTGTATTATGAATTTAAATTAACTTGAAGTTGGTCCACAACACATTAAACCCTAGGAAGTATTTAGATCTGGTGACACTGTATCTCATTGAAACCCTAGATTGTTACATTGGTACCAGAGGAGTTGTCCTGCCAGCTTGAGGGTATTTTTTTTTGTTGACACAATTGAGTCAAAGGGATCAGCGAGCTCTTGAGAGGGAAAAGAAGAAAATTGAAGCTGAATCATCTAGGATAGGAGGTAGAGGTAAGAAGATGTCTGACAAGGGTGAACAATGTGATGCTTTCATGAGGGACCAGCAGCAAATTGCTCAAATGCAAGAGCAAGTGGCCAAACAACAGAAGCAAACAATACAGATGATGAACATGTTGATGCAGACCGTGAATAATGTAAATAACACTCTCAGATCTGCACAAACTAATGGTACAGAAGACAGTCGCTCTAATCAGAATGGACCTGAAATTAAAAGCAGCAGGGCTACCAAGCCCACACAGCCATCATTCTTGCCCAGTAATGGACCCACAAATGAGGAAGAAGAGTTGAATCATGTTGGGGGTGATGTTAATTCAAGCATAGATGCCTATGCACAGCTTGATCCAGATGTGTGACACCAAATCCCATTTATACAGTTTCACAATGCAAGGAGTGGATCAAGAGGGAGACAACCAGTGCAATAATCCAACAGAGATTTGCAGCATAGGGTGAGAAAGTTGACCCTCCCAACTTTTGATGGCTCAGGGAAGATTAGTGCACGAGCTTGGGTACAAAAACTGGATACATACCTCTCACTTAGCCCTATGATAGAAGAGGATGCAGTCAAATTTGCTATTCTTCACTTGGATGGCGTAGCACATGAGTGGTGGCATCATGGGCTAATTACACAAGGGCACAACAATGTAGTGTCATATGCTGATTTCACTCACAAGCTCATAGAGAGGTTTGATAGGAAGGATCCTGAAACTCATTTCGAAGAGTTGACACGTTTGAGATAGCATGGATCAGTGGAGGAATACATTGCTGCATTTCAGTGCAATCTCAGTTATGGTGTCGGATATTACAGAAAGGAGGCTTGTGTTCTTGTTTATTGAGGGGCTTTCTAAGTCACTACGGGGTTTGGTTTGAGCATTTGAGCCCACATCTATGCAAGAGGCCATCTGATGGGCTTTGAGCTTGGAGGATTCCACCAACAAGAGCAAGTCTTATTCAAAGAGTTCACCTTCAGGATAGCATAAGAGGTCTTTTCATAAGGATATTTTACAACCTAAGGCAGCACCACCTAAATCCAGCAAGATAGAGGAGTCTAAGAATGAACTCAAGAGGAAGAAGTTATGTTTCTCATGTAGGGAGCCATTGGAGCCGGAAATGCTTGGGAAAGGGACAAATCCATTACAATGAGGTGGTGTTCGATGATGATTCAAAGGGAGAGGAGACCGAGCCTGTAGTAGAGGAGTTGGAGCATGCGGAGGAGGATGTTCTAGGAGGTACATTTGCGACTCTTTCAGGGGCACCCAAATGCCACTCTTTTCGTGTTAGAGGAGTATTACATGGCCAAAAGGTAACTGCTTTGATCGAGGATTTTGAGGGATTCAAAGTCACAGTGGCCGATGGATTTACTTTGCCATGTAATAGGAGGATTCAGTAGTTGGAGTTGACTCTTGGAGGGCATAAGATGCGTGATAATTTCTATTTGATTGGCATTGATGACACAGTGTTGGTATTGGGAGTACAATGGTTAAATTCATTTGGGGAGTACACTCAAAATTATCACTCTAGAGCTGAAATTCAAATCAAATGGAAAGGAAGTGGTTCTTCATGGCTTATCTAATGGAGGTCCCATGGTTGTTCACCCAAGACGATGGAGTGAGCTTTTCGTAGAGACCAAGCGGATTGGGCAGCAAAGTGCTTGATTACAGATAGTGGTCCATCCAAGGACGAGAGCTTATCATGTTGATATTCAATCTATCTTGGACAAGCATAGTAAGGTGTTTAGCGAGATTCCTCCAGGATTACCACCAGATAGAGGGTTCCAGCATGTGATTGAGCTTGAGGGAGTAAAACCAATCATCACTAATCCTTATCAGCATCCTAGGATGTATAAGGAAGAGATCGAGAAGGCAATCAAGGAGTTGTTGGAGATGGGGCATATTCGTCTGAGTTCTAGTCCCTTTGCTTCATCTGTGGTGTTGGTCAAGAAGGAAGGGACAATGAGGATGTGCATTGACTATAGAGCACTCAATAAGAAGACAATCAAAAATCGCTACCCCATACCCAGGATTGATGAGTTGATAGATGAGCTTCATGGTGCAGTATACTTCTCTAAGATTGACTTGCGTTCGGGGTACCATCAAATAAGGGTGAGAGAGGAGGATGTGCATAAGATGGTTTTCAAGTATCACTATGGGCATTATGAAATTTTGGTCATGTCATTTGGGTTGACCAATGCCCTTACTACCTTCCAGTCATGTATGAACCAGGTATTCATTCTACAATTGAGGAAATTTGTTTTAGTTTTCTTTGATGACATCTTGATCTACAATAGGACAGGGAGAATCACTTGAAGCACATAGATGAGGTGCTTGGCATACTTGAGCAACATTCATTCTACGCCAAGGTATCAAGATGGGAGTTTGGTTTGACTAAGATTTTGTATTTGGGGCATAAGATTAGTGCTCAAGGGGTTAGTGTTAATGAGGAGAAGATCAAGGCAATCCAGAATTGGCCCAGACCAAGGAATTTGTCACATTTGAGAGGATTTGTGGGATTATGCAGCTAATATAAGAGGTTTTTTTGAAAGGGATTTCACAAATTGCAGCTCCATTGACCAATTTGACGAAGAAGGGGGCATTCTCTTGGAGCCCTGTAGCGCAGCAAGCTTTTGATAAGCTTAAGGAGGTAATGAGTTCATGTCCTGTTTTGGCTATTCTGAATTTCTCACTTCCTTTTGTTCTAGAATGTGATACTTCAAGAGAGGGTATTGGGGCAGTTTTGATGCAAAATAGACACCCTATAACATTTGAGAGTAGGAAGCGCAAGGAAACAAAGAGGGGCTTCTCTATTTATGACAAGGAGATGTTGGCCATCATGCATGCACTTACTAAATTCAGGCAATACTTGGTATGTGGGAAGTTTGTGGTCAAAACGGATCATAACAGCCTCAAGTTATTTCTCAATCAGAAGGATTTGTATGATAGGCAGCATAAATGAGTAAACAAACTTCAAGCCTATGATTTTGATATTGAGTATGTGAAAGGAAAAAACAATGTGGTGGCTAATGCACTCTTTAGGAAGCCTTATTTCTGTTTATTTCTGAAATGTTTGCTGATTGGAGGGCTGTTATAATAGCCGAGTATGCTAAGGATCCAGTTGCTACTGACATTATAGATGGGAAGTTGCAAGATGACAGGTATAGAGTGGTTGATGAGCTCATCTTCTACAAAGATAGAGTGTATCTTGTACCAGTAAGGTGAAGGAGAGAATTTTGAGAGCATGTCATGACACACCCCTTGCTAGTCATCCAGGGTTCTACAAGACATACAAGCGAGAGAACATTTTTCATGGAAAGGGCTCAAAAATGATGTATTGCAGCATGTCAGAGAGTGTTTGGTCTGTCAACAAAACAAAACAGAGCATGTTTTTCCAGCTAGTTTGTTGCAGCCCCTGCCCATTCCAAATCAGAAATGGGAGAGCATCTCCATGGATTTCATCACAAGGTTGCCTAAGGTGCACAGTAAGGATTGTTTCTATGTGGTGGTAGATAGGCTCGCTAAATATGCTCATTTCCATGCCATTTCTTCTTAATACAAAGCCCCACAAGCTGCTAATCTGTTTTTTAGAGAGAATTTTAGACTTCATGGGCTGCCAAAGAATATTGCAAATGATAGGGACAGCAGGTTTATCAGTTTGTTTTGGCAAGAGCTCTTTCAGTTGACAAACACAGAATTAACTCCAAGCACCAGTTATCATCCACAAACAACTGATGGGCGAACTGAAATTCTGAATAAATGGATTGAAGGCTACCTATGGAACTATGTTATAGGGCAGCAAACAACGGATTAAGTGGTTGCACCAAGAAGAGTTTTGCTACAATACTACACATCACATGTCCATAGGTATGACTCCCTTCATGGCACTTTATGATTATGATGCTATTTCATTCATGGATTTCAATCTTTCAGCTAGTAGAGTTCCCGGAGCAAGGGATGTAGTGCAGCAGAGTATCGACAATTTGAATGCCCTTAAGGAGAATTTGCAAAGAGCTCAAAACCAGCAAAAGATTTATGCAGACCGGCACCGAACAAAGAGGGTTTTGAGGTTGGTGACATGGTTTACTTGAGGTTGCGGCCCTATAAACAGTCTACCTCAAGAGGAATGGTGCAGAAAAGTTGAAGCCACGATTTTATGGGCCATACAAGATCCTAAGGAAGATTGGGGAGGTTGCATATGAGCTGGAACTTCCTAAGGGCAGAAGAATTCACAACATTTTTCATTTGTCATGCCTCAAAAGGGCACTTGCGCAGCAGATCACTCCTCTTGAATTGCCACCGCTTAATGATGAAGGGAAATTGATTCTTGAGCCTGAGACAATCTTGGATGTGAGGGAGAAGAGGCTAAGGGACAAGATCATTCTAAAATACTTGGTCAAATGGAAGAACTTGCCACTGGAAGATGCAACTTGGGAAAGTGTAAAGATTTTTGAGCATCCAAATCTGAGGTTGTTTGAGGACAAGCAACATTTGGGAGGGAAGGACCGTCATGTCCCCAATTGATTTGAAATTCAAATTTTGCAAAGGCGAGAAGAAGTGTTTTTGAACACTAGTTTTGATATTTTAATTAAATATAATAATAATATTTTAAATAAATAAAAAATAAATATAATTAAAAGTTTAATTTTAAAATTTTGGCCAACAACATTTACTCCTTGGTGGCCGACTTGTGTGAAGTTCTTTGTGGCATCCAGCTTTGTATTTAGGCTAGGCGGAGGTTTTTGGACGACATCTTTTTGGGGAATAACACAAATTTTGCGCTCAGGCAGGGATGAAACGTCTATTGTGAGTAGTGTGAGGTGAGGACGAAACCCCTCCTCTCACATGACCATTTATTCATTCATTTTCCCACAGTTGCATTGATTTATAGTCCTATTTGGTGCAGAATCCAGTCTGAGATTGATCCAAGAAGAGCATCAATCCCTAGTCAGTTGTGGCGATTCGAGAGGGGACTGCTGAAGGTCATTTTGGGAGGAGTCTAAGGCTGTCATTTAAGAATCTGCACCTATTCAGAAGAGCGCAGCATCTACAGATCTCCAATGGGTAGTGTTCGAGGGTTATCACACCTCAAACTCAAGCCTAGGCAATATTCACCCCCAAGTTCCTTCCAAGCAATAGGGTTTGGAGCACATCATAGACACCAGGCTACAAGTTTGTCTATCTACAAGGCCATATTCAGATCTGCCATCTACTGGAGCAGCATTGGGCATCTCCAAGCAGCTCAACCCCAGATCAATGATATAGGCCACACATGTGTTAAAATTGATTCTGTTGTAGGGAATGTGTTACCAACAGATCACGCCAATCAAATGATTGAGGATCAAAGTAACATGTTCATCAATTTTGAAATACTAGGAACTAGGAGCCTACTTAAGTCTAGACGTTCAACTTACATTAATTCACCAAGTAGCTAAGTCAATGTATTATCTTACAAACAGTCGAATAGACCTATGTTTTGTAGTAATTTATCCTTCTCATTCATGTCCATGCCACAAGAACATTGGTGAGTTGCAAAACAAGTGCTTTGATATGTCAAAGGTACCCTCAACTTTGGTATTCTCTATCAACGATCTACAAACTTCATGCTATTTGGATATATTGATTCCAACTAGATTAGATAAGTTGATACTAGATTTTTACTCTTGGTTCAAGAGTAATGGCTTGGCAGAGCAACCTACCAAATTCAGCTGCTTATCTTCCACTAAAGCAAAATATAAGGCCATCATTAGTATAAGTTGTGAGGCAATGTGGTTGTGGAGGATATTAGACCTTGGTTGATCTTAAACTTGATCAAACAACATCAACCTCAATTTTTTGAGACAATCAAAGTGTACTCAAGATAGTGAAAAACCTATTTCTAAAATGTCAGAACCAAGCACATTGAAGTTCATCACTATTTCCTTCAAAAGTTGATCAATAAAGAAGACGTTTGTCTTTTTTATTGTCCTACATAGGAGCATATAGCTGATATAATGACTGAATCCAACATTTGTCAAATTCAGAGATAAACTTGAGATTGTATCCAGTTTAATCACTAAGAAGAGTTATTATATAAATTAGATAATAATGAGGTAAACTAATGGTTGGTCATGTTTTGATGAAATAAGGTAGCTCAGGTCTTCTATTCTAGAGCATGTAATCTTTTAGTTGTGTGTGTGTTTGTTACATGGTTATGAAACTTGTTATGCCCTAAATCCTATATAAAGAGCCATTATGTAATGCATTTTAACAGTTTGGTTAATAAAATCTTATAGTTCCTACAAGCTTTCCCCTTATGACACAAAAGAAGATGTCAACAGGTAATTTCAAAGATTTTTCACATGATTATCCATCTATAGAAAGGAAATCCACTTTGATGACGGCTTGCAAGAAGATTCTTAGCCAAAAGTCCAAGGAGATGGACTAAAGACTAAGCCAAACAAGATCAAAGTAATTGTGAAACTAAAGTCCCCAAGAAATGCCCATGCATTGGATCATCCTTCAGAAACTTCAGCCATAACCAGCAAATTACTCAGAATTCTGAAAAAAAAATCTTATCTCCTATATCAGTTAATCCTGAAAGAGATATCCTTCAAGAGCAATGACCAGCAACTAGAATCTTTCAAGATATCTTGGAGGTGATCCTATATTAGCATATTTTAAATGGAAACAACTGCATAATTGAAAAACTTGGAATCAGCAATACCTGAGATGACCCAAAAAAAATTCAAAAACTTGGACTCAGCAATAACTCGGCAAATTTTCCAAACATTAAAAAACACATAAATTTGTAAAAAATTCTTCAACAACCTGTATAATACTGACTACTGAATTTAGGGACATATTACAGATTTCCTTCATATATAGACCAATATTAAAGTTCAATACACATCTTAGATCAAAAAATGAGCTCAATATATATCAACATCCAATATATATAATAAAAAATTACAATTATAGTTTCAGTGTTCATAATCTATAACTTTCTTCCACAACTAATGCCCAAAAAAGGCTGTTGCTATGTAGGTGCCCTCGAACTGGATGGTCCTACAACAGCTTCTTATTGAGGAACAATATCATCCTCAACAGGAGCATGTCGTGAATATGACGAACCCCCAACTAATGGCTCACCTTCTCCCTCCTCATATGCTGCCACTTCTGCTTGCCATTCCACTGCATCCCTCTCCAAATCAACCATATCATCCCCTTTTACCAGAAAACAGAGTCCAAAATGATGAAAAATGATCTCTTTTATCGCCTGAACAACACTAGCATAACATGGCCGAGTTTTTAAACACAAATCACAAATTAATGCCTTGTATTTGGCAATTTTTTCCCAAGTTTCTTGTGAGTTTTTCACAATAACTCGCTGTCAAGTTATTCTACGAGTAAGTCATGAGTGTTGTGAGTTTTGCACCTATGGAGAAAAGGATTATATATGCGTGTAGATGCCTACAAGTTCATGATTGATAGCAGATTGGCTCAAGAAGGATTAAACCTATTGAACCACCCACTTCACTGCAAAGAGAAAATTTTCAAAAGCAGAGATGGATTACTATGTTGCAATACTAACAGATGACTTTAGCACAGTATATGTTATTAAAAAACTTATCATTATTTATTAGATAATCCTTTTTGTCTTTTGGATAATCCCTTTTTCATATTTCATCAATGAGCCAATCATTCACAAAAGATTTTACAAATGGATTTTGCAACAACAAGAATTCACATTTAAGCTGGAGGCAAGAGGCAAGACCAAGAAGCCCCATGTTGCAGCTGACCAGTTACTATAGATTTTCTCTTGAAAAGTGCCTATCAATATCAAGCTGCCAGATGCTTCTCTGTTCAAAGTTACCATGCTTCCACGTGTTATGGAAACCAAGGATTGCTTATATGCAGATTAGTCTCCTTCAGGGTGCCTTTAAAGAAAAGAGGGAAGATATACTTAAAAAAAGGTCTTCTATGTATCCATTATCTCTCTGACACAGACCACGAGAGGTTTGCCTGTTTGCCTTTAAAGATATCAAGGGGCTTGCTGAGTGCTTTTATTTGGCTTCTTACAAGTACATAGAATCTTTCTGCTTCACCCATGCTCCCAGCTAAGTAAAATGAGATTTATCTAGTAGTTAATTGACAAATTGTGATTTCTGAAGCTGTAGTGAATCTACCAACAAGAAAACAAGTGCTTGACAACTATAATTGGATAGGTTTTGTCATGGTTTCTATAGTAACACAAAAAATAAAACAAATGAGCAGCAATATAAGGCTGATTGGCAAGCTCTGTGTAGGCAATTCCTAACATGGACACAAATTTGTCATTTGTTTTTGGTCTACTGTAACAATTATGGATAAGATGTTAGCCCTCTTCATTTGGGCATATTAATTTGTTAATCTCTTCTACTTTTTGCAATGAGAAATACACTTATTTGCTCCTCTCCTACTTTCTAATCACACATCAAGGAGGCATCAGAAGTTTTATTTCTGCCCTGGTATTAAACTTTCAAATTGAATCCATTAAAGCAACTACACAACACAAATTTCCAATCTAAAAGCACTCAAGTTGAATGCAGAAAGGGAGACAAAAGGGCAGGTCATCATCAGATTGATATTATGAATTATCAGGGTATAGCAAGCATGTTGATCACCATTTTATGGATCCATCATTACTATAAGGATTGTACTTATATAGTCTCCTAACACATAAAATTCATAACCAGTTCTCGTTGAAACTCTTTTATTTTCACTATAGCGCTTTTATCATGATTTATGGCTGTGTTATGTTCTACATTTAGGGCCAAATTAAAATGGAGCATCACCGATTCAGATTCTTACCATTTGTAATTAGTCCGCATAAACTCTGCACATTAACATGTTAAGCCCATCATTTAGCATGGGGCTCTAAAATAGGCATCCAACATTATATAAAAGCAAGTAATAACAACATAGTAACATGCCATGAACCTACATGTTATCACCCATCAAATTGTTTGAAGATGAAGTAGCTATTTGTTAGGATGCCATTGATAATGACACTGTTTGGTAGCAGACAAAGTCAAAAATTTCAATGTAACTGGGAAAATTACTTTTGGAATTAACGAGCTAACCCTCCTTTTTAGACAATGAATCCACCAATACACCTTGTTAGACATGGTGCACCCACCATTTTGGTCAATGTGTCCACATTCAATACACTCAGACTGTTGGGTAGGATTTGGCAGGTAAAATTAAAATAGATTGTCTTGGCGTTTAAATTCGCACCTCTGGAATGTGAATTTGAAACGGACAGCTATGCACAATAAAACTGCTCTTCAAATTAGGAGGCGAAGCTCCCTCTTCCTGATGGTGTAAAAGAAAGTAAATTAAATCTAATTCGCCTGTCTTTTTGGTTCAGCTAGAGCATAAGGTTTATAAAACACAAGACGCAGCAGCTGAGATTTTCTGATTAAGAATTCAAACTATGACTAACCTACACTAAAGACGTTTCTAATTTCTCAAGTAATACGCAGAGCAAGAGAAAATAGAAATAAACAAGATTTGATTCTCTGACAAAGTGCTTAAATAAACTCTTTCCCAACATACACCTACTTACTTTCAATGTAAGCTGAAATTAAGATCACAAAAGCATAACACAATAAACGTACTTAAACAAACTCTCCTCTCAACGTACATCTACTTAGTTTCAATGTGAGCTGAAATTTAAGATCATATAAGCATAACACAATAGACGGAAACTTGAGACAGTATATCGAGGCAAAAGAGGCTCAGGACTTTATTTCTCAAACTTCTGGAACAAAAGATTACACTAAACACATGCACGGAACAAGAAATTACAGCTAAAGAGGCTTGCAATCTTGTTCTTACACAAAGAGAACAGCAATTACAACAACTACTTGTTGGCTAAAAGAGACTCAACAATTCGCTATCATAAACACAATTGAACAACACTAAATAACAAATAGAAAGCACTATAGGCTCAGTGTTTTGTTATCACTAGCATGGTTAAAAAATAAATGAGCAAGGCTGCTCTTATTTATAGCCTAAGCAAAGGAGTAGGGAACCCTAAAATCTCCTTGCTTTTACAACTCGGGCTTGCTCAGCAAGCAAGCTTTATTTCTAAATCTAGAAAGAAGATAACATCTAACACCTAAGAAAACAGGAAAAGCAAGAAATGCCAACTATTACAATTTATCTTCTTCAAACTTTGCCGACATCATGGAAATTTGACCCATTCTACCACCAATTGAATTGCTGCCATCACAGCTGCAAACAACATTTTGAAACTGAGTTTGCACTTCATCAAGTCCGACATAGGAACCATCTTCAAGACTGTATCGAGAAGGAATCTTTGCAACAAACTCACTAATGAAGAGAAGAGTTTTGATCACCCTTGTCTGTAGGCGATAAACTCCTCGGATATCCTCTCGTAGGTTCTAATTTTGAAGATGTGACGCTCTCTCCAAGCAAGGATCTGCCTCTTGTGTTCTTTTGAAACTATTGAACCATAGGCTGTGTCTAAATCTGCAATGATGATTTCATGCCCTGGTTTCACTTCAGCCACTGACTGCTCAAACCCTTGAATACCTTGACGTAGCTCATGAGCGTTGTCTCTCAGCTGAAACATCTGTGCCAAGATCTCCTTTCCTCTGACAATGAAACTCTCAATCCACTCTTGAGTTTTCTTCCCACATATTACCAGCTGTCTTAACTGATGATGATCAGCTGGTGTCTCTAAAACCTAGGGCAGCAACTGAGTCGCCTGTGAAGTGCCATGGACAAGGTTAGAAATATAAAGCCTGAGTTGTTGTATTTCAGCCTTGAGGGCTGCTTTGTCTTCTCTATCCTTGAGCACTCTTTCCTGAAGGCTTTCGGATACAAATCTGAACAAACTGACATCGGCATGTTTGGTGTTTTTGCCAATATTAGCCTTCACCATCACAAAATCATCCATATCCACTTCATCTCTATTTTTGTCTTCGGGAGGTGTAGCGGTCTCCATGATCACCTCACCATCAGGATTTCTCTCAAAATGAACTTGCCTTTTTGCTTTCTTCTTAGGCGGTTCCTGATAGATGTTGTCAAGGTCATCAAAATTCACCTGATACAAAGGTCTTCTTCTTACCCTTCCCAAGGAGCTCTCAAGCCAAGACACGGTACTATCTCTACTAACTTCCTTAGGAGGTACAATTGCGACTTCATCATCTTCAATATCTAGGTCAATGTGGATTGGTGAAGACCCTGTCAATGGTATACAATCATGTGTTAAGAGTACTTCTTCTGATTCCTTCTGAGGTATGGGCTCTTATGGAGGAGCTTCTGCTTCAGCTGTTGGCTGCTCCTATATAACTATGCCTGAGAAGTCTAACCTTCTTCTTACATTTTTAGTTGATCTGCTGCCCTTTGTACTTTCTTGAGACTGACTTACGCCTTTCCCTTTTGATTGTGCTCTGGAAGAGGAGGGAAGTGATGATTGTATCCTTGGCGGCTCTGCTGCTGGTATGGACTTCTTCCTTTTGAGGACTACGAAAACCTTGCTGTGTTCGAGGACTTGTCTTGTCCTTTCTTCAACTGAGAGGGACTCTTTGTTAGCCCAATTGACCTGAGGAAGGGGCTGATCTTCAATTCGCTTTCGGGTGTACATTGGAAGAAGCACATCCTCATCATCATCGGATAACCCTTCGATATCTTCTGACAAGCAGTCTTTCATCTGGTGAAGAGTAAGCCTGCTATAACTACGCCTTCGCACCTCGAACTCATCTATGCAGTTAGCCCAGAAATCTTCAAGAGCGGGTAAATGAGCATAATTTTTCTCAAGTCGAGCAGCGTAGACGCCATGAGGGTCATATGATCGTCTCTCGCTGTAAGGCTTGAGACCGAGTTTGTCTAACTCATCTCCCATGGTTTTAGCATCTGCTGCTGATCTGCATTTGTAGATTCCCAGTTCCAATGGAAAATTGAGGGCGGGTTTCTTTCTATTTCTCAAGAATGCGTGGACATCGTGTGCTTGCCTTAAGAACTCCATGAAGACAACTTCATCTAATGGGTATCTTGGTAGCATGAGTGGAGTGTCGGAGAAACCATAGACTCTGAGGTAAGTGAAAGTAGGAAATTGTATAAACCAATCTGCCCACTCTGCTACTGCTGCCCTGGTGGTGGATGAGACACGCACATGCAACTCATTGTCCAAGTCTCGCACTGTGTACATCAGGAAAGCCTCATTCACCCTCTTGTAGTGATGTAGTGACTTCGTGAATTCCAACTGAGGATAGTAGTTGTAGATATGTTGTACGCTCAGAGATCCCTCGGTGTTCAACCCTCTGAATTGACCTTGGTAGGCCACTAGGTAGACTAGGTAAGAAACCATATGAAACTCATGAATTTGGAAATACTCTGTTATCTACTGATGGAGGTTGTCACTAATCAAGGTGGCCCAATCATAGAACTCAGTCTTCTTCATGATGTGGGGTATGGCGTAGAACATCCAGGGTTGAAACTTTGTAGCATCTTCTTGTCCAGTTACCCTGTTGAGTAAGGTGATTATGATGGCAATTTCGTCTTTGAATTCTCCTCGCCCGACGTTCTTAGGCAAAGTCTTATGTTTTTCCTTCATCCACCTCTGTGCAATCTTCTTACTGTACTTGTCCTTGTGCATTTCCCACATCCTTTCACATTCGCTCTTAGAGATAATGACACTTTCAGGCCAAGGAGGAATGGAAAAGCATTTCTCGATCATGTCAGGTTTCAAACTGCAAATTAATATGCCATCTGCCGACTGGATCTCCCGTGTCGCCGGATTGTAATGCTTGATGCAAGCAATTACGAACTCGAGACTCTAAACTGAAATAGGAACAGACACTACTGCGAGGAGTCCAGAGTGTCCCAAATTTCTGATTGTAGTGTTGCCTGCGCTCTCCAAAGTGTGTAGATCAAACACCGGCTTGATGCAATGCAAGTCCGTCTCAGCTATTTTGATGAAATTGTGGTAAAGAGCTGATTTGGTCTTGAAATCATTGGGAGTGTATTCCATTTCGAAAACCTTGAAGAATGGTTGTAAACTCACCTAGGTTCAGACAAGTTTTGAGCAACTTACTATTTTTAGAATGTTGGTTTTTCTCCTTCAAACGGACAAATTTTTGGAAAAAAAATTGAGATATGGGTTTTGCTCAAAATTTCGTTACAAGACAACCCAAATCTTTCGTTTTTGAAAATCTTGAATTTAGACTGAAAAAGCAACAAACCCTAATTTCTTCAATTTTTCATCGAAAAAGCTGGCACTTGGGTTTTGTTCAGAATACAATTAGAAATGGACCCAGTTGATTAGATTAGAAAAACACTGAGGGCTGATTGAAAAAGCAGCCAACCCTAGAATTTGAAATTTTCTTGAAAAAAGTTGTGATATGGGTTTTCCTCAGAAGACTGTTTTGAGAGGACCCAGATGATCAAAAATTGAAAACCCTGAAGATTTCACTGACATGCAAGGAAAAAGCAGCTGCTGCAACTTGAGAAAAATTCTTGAAAATTCTTCAAAAGACTGAGATGAAGAAACCCATATAGCTGAAAATTGAAATCTTTGACCTTCTCCTTCAAAAATTTGATCTTCTGGATGAAAAAGCATGAAAAAGCAAGGTCTTATGCTGCTGGTCTGAAAATTTTGATGAAGAATCAGCAACCTTGAGCTCTTGAATCTTGAATTAAAACTTCAAATCTGATGCTCTTCTTCTCCCTTGGACACCACCTGCAAGAATGATGAAGATTGAATGATGAAAGCCTTCTTAAATAAGCCTTAGGCTTGAGAAAACCCTGCTTTCTTTTGCTTTCATGTATGCAAACCCTAAAATCCTCTGATACATCGAACTTGGACATTCTCATCAACTTGCAATTTTGAAATTTTGAGAAAATTAGCTAAGGCATGGTAAGATGGGCGCCCTTCTTGGCTAGAGGCGCCAACTTCTTCCAGACTTAGCCATTTTTGAAGTTTCCTCAATTTTCCTCACTTTTGACACCCTACTTTCACCCTGATCTCCGGCTTCCAGATTGATCCAATGGATGAGCTAAATGATTCATCGCAAAGCTTGACTAATTCTCAGAAGATCACCCTGGAGGCACTTCTGGCTAAAAACTTCGTTTGATCCTTCAAAATCATGAGTGCACATTTCCTTCTGAGGCACTGAACTTTCACAATGTTAGCCATTTTTGCATGATTTTCAAGTTCTTCATTTCCCTTTAATCTTCTGATGAAATCTCGTTTCCGGGAGCTACAACGATCGGATTGACTGACCGTCAATTTCATTGGATAGCTCGATTGAATCTGACGAGGTGATCTTGGAGGCTCTATCAGCAAATTCTATCATCTTAGGTTCCAAAAACTTGGGCGCCCTTTCTCTCCAGGGGCACCCACCTTGACCAGACTTTGCCATTTCTCTGTACTTTCTTCTTGCTTTTGACTTTGGCTCTTGTCAAACCATCTGTTCCGCCTTCCATATCTAATGACTGACAACTCAGATTGACGTGTTGTTGATCTCGTTGGAAAGTTCGGTCAATTCAGAAGAAGTCATGCTGGAAGTTTTACTGGCAAAATCATTTATTTGGGCCTTCAAAAGCATGGGCGCCCTTCTTCACCAAGGGCGCCCATCTCTTCCATACTTAGCCATTTTCACCTGATTTCCAACATTCAAGGTTGATCCTTCATTCTATACCTTCAACTTTGGTCTGTATTTGCCGGAGATTGGCTAGTCGGATGCTCTGACGAAGACATCTGCTGCGAAGCTGATTGAATTCTAAAGAGATTGATCCCATCTGCAAACCCTAACTGCTGAGTTAGGCCCCTCAAAAAGTTGGGCGCCCCAAGGCACCTAAGGCACTGATAGTCTCCAGACTTAGAAAAACTTTTGTTACTTTCATGATTTTCACTTCATCTTTTGGTTGAAAACTCTTTGTTTAACCTCGAATTTCGGGTGACTGAATGATCTGATGACTGCACCGCCGGACTCGCTGCGAAGCTGGGAGGATTCTAAACAACTATGCCGGGGAGCTCAAACCCTAATTTCATCATTTGATGACCCAAAAAGATGGGCGCCTACTTCCTCTTGGGGCGCCCAAGTCAAGTAGACTTAGTCAAATTTCCACAGTTTTCACTTTCTCATTCTCCGTGTGTGTTCATCACTTCACCTTCTGTTCAGCGCTTGAGTGTTGAATCTGATGCCTGGCAGTTGTCTGACCTCCATTGATAACTTTGGAGCTCCCGAAACGCTTTCTGAAATTGAAAAAGCAAAATAGACCCACTAGGGCAAAACTTATCATTTTGAGATTCTGACTGCACCAGCCTAATAAGGAAGTATTTTGAGCCAATCAAAATCAGTTTGAAACCTAATGGACCAACTTTCTATTTTTAGAAATTTTGCCAGTATCCGTTTCGAAAGAAACCCAGAAAAACCTAGAAAAAGTTACTATTTTTAGAAAATTTCTAAAAATAGCAGTTTTCCTAAAATGTAGGGATGAAAAAGTGAGATTTGGGTTTTGTAGATTAGGTCGCTCTGAGCAAACCCAGATCGTCAGATTTTGGAAATTTCACATTTTTACCCCCCATGCAAGACATGCAAACCCAAATTTCGACCATTTTGACAGTTTTAACAAGACTTTTACTCATTTCTTCAAAATGCATAAGTGTAGCAAAAAAATTTAATTTGGGGTACAACAGATTGTCTTGTAGTAAAGTCTACAAAGTGGCTTGCTCACTCTAACGTGAGGTGGGGTTATATCTTCTGGGACCTTTTATCTTTGGCAATCTGAATAATTGAATCTAATGCCATGTCCGGCATTCATACTGCCCTTGGAGTTGGCCAGAGTAGCAACCAAACCCTTCAAAGAAATTAGTAGCCTTATTTTCTATTTTCAGCATGTTCTATCAAGAGGATGATTTATGTTTAGTCAGGGTTTTCTATTTACTATAGGTGTGTTAGATCCAAATGTCTAGTTTTCACATTTGGAGTTTCAGCTCTAAATTTCTATTTTTCTTGACAGATATCAGTCAAATATCTTTATATATATTATGCTTCACCTGTAAGTTTCAGATAAAAGTTTTCTATTTTAAATTCAGATCTCAGTCCTTTTTTCTTTTAAAGTTACAAATGCTCATTGGTCACTTTAATAGTACTGGTCAGATAAGGTTCAAAGCACTAAAAGTTATAAAATCTTCTCCATGTTGTGCTAGGGATGTTATGATGATTAATCACATGTCACAGTTGATGCAATATCTTTTCATGTAAAATTCTTTTTTGAACATAAATATTGAAAACATGAATTAACTAGAAAACAAACATTTAGCTAGAACCTAAAACAGCTTTAAAGTGTAGAATAAAAGAAAGTCAAAAATTTACGCAACATACTACAAAATAGAAGGGTGGTCCCCAGAAAGTTGTTACCTGCCAATACGTAAGAAAAACAACAGACTTGATGATTACAAACTTCGGAACTGGCTTGAAGGGTTGGAGAAGATCTTTACATGCCGCATAAAATAAAAACAATGCATACAATGCCAAAGAATATGATACTGTGTAGATGATTGTCACATATAAGTAGCCTTGGTTTGTAGCAAAATTCCCATCCTTATACATTCCTTTTGCATACAACACAAAGGTAATCACTACGAGGATTGGTTTCAGAATGACAAATTGCAATCCCCCTTGCTTGCACCGTCGAATGAAACGCCTGTAAGAAAGAACACTCTTGTCTAATGATTTTCTAATATACAAGGAAAATATCATCAGATGCAATGGCAAAAAAAGGTAAGCTTAATTGTAAAAAGACAATGCACAGGCAATTTATTAGCACGACCAAGCCAAAACAGTGAGAGGTGATACAAACCCATCAAGAGGCATGGGAGGAAAACAGCATGTCATGAGACACACTGATGGCTTCAGTAAGCGTCCACTCAGGCTTGTGACCACAATACCTGGACCTCCTAACCATGCAAGACATAGTGAAAGAAAATTATATATAACCCACGCCTCGTACCTGCACATGGGCATGTAAATGTAAAACATGATCAAAAGGTTCTGGCCATGTTCACACTACAAGTATATCCCCACATTTCCAAATATCTCATGTTTGGCTAGCATTAGAAAAGTACCAGCCAAGGTAAGCCATACAGATATATTGTATCCAAGGTAAGCCAAAGTTGCAAGATAATAATGCTAGAAAAAGTGATATAGAAACCTGTAAATCAATAAAGCTGAGTTTTCTTTTGAATTTCAATACTCACACTTCTCGAATAGAATTGAAATATATGGATTTGCTGCTCATCACAAGAGACATAAAGGACATCATGGCAAACACCTACCAAAACAGACCAAAAATTAGATGTTGCAATGGTAGTAAAAGTGATATATAACAAAATTAAAATCAGTCCAACTCTATGAGCATTTACCTCAAACAACAGAAAAAGCATTTAAAAGTTTGAAGAATTCAAAGGAGAGATTTTCTAACTCACTCGATCAACATAGAAGGCTTATAACAAAATTCCGCTCAACAATGACCAATTCTAATAACATGTAGGATAATAATTATCTAATATTTGAAGTTCAAGCCTTCTCTCCAAATAACTTAACAAACTTGCAAGAAGTATACTAATGGAAATAGCATTAATGCAATTACAAAATACATCAAATAATGGTCTTGTTAACGATTTAAGTGTGATAGGGGTCACTTGAATTAAGCTAACCATTCCAATTCTCATAGAAGTATTACTCACAGCAGCAAAAATCATTCTCAAGAATAAGCCAGCAAACTAAATGATAACTTTCTTCCACAGTGTTTCAGGGAGGAGGACTGTAGGTGACAATGAGACGCATTCCAGGGATGGCAGACCAGGAGGCTATTTTTTTGGGGCAGCAGGGGGTGGCAATATAAATATATATAGGAATTTTTTAAATATATACATATAGGGATACGGAAATTTGTACAAGTTTAACTATACGTGACATCAGAATTCAAGTTTAGACTGAAATATCCTTAGCTCGGATACATTGCATTACACTTAAATGTTTGCAAATTGTTTTAATGTTTCAGATGGTTTGTTTTGAGGAAGAGAAATTTAATGCATGTACAGTATCGAAGTATAATGAAATTCAGTAACAGTCAATTCAACAAAACTGTAGAATTTCTGATTATTTATTGAATCCAGATTGCTACAAGTTCATGAGACATACCAAGTTTATTTGTGTAAGAACAGAAAATATAGTTCTGGCTGTGATTACTACTGCAAATCGCCTTCCTTGACAGACCTTGACATGCATGCATGATGCCTTCCAGACCCTTGATGCTGCTGTGAATTTGACAGGGCTGCGCCTATTAGTATTGGGATTTCTTGTCTGTGTCTGATGTCTTCCTTCAACTGTAGACTGCTGTGTGTGTGCTGCTATTATTAAATGAGTTGGGGCTTTCGTCCCATTCATTCCATATCCAGGGGTTCCATCCTGGAGTAATTCATCTGCAAAGCTCGATGGAGAAAATAAGTTAAAAATGATTTATGAATGCCTCTCTCAAGCCCATCGAAGCCTTTTATCCTTTTCCCCAAAAAGCCACCAATCCCTCAAAGAGATCTTATCTCCAAATGAATAAAAATCATCCTTTTTGCAAATATAAAGACTTAGGCATTTCTTTTAATTTATTAACCCCCATAATGAATGCCTAGTGAATAATAAGTCGTCATTTAAAGTGGCCCCACACTTATTCATAATGAACAATTAAATAAAATTAAACAAAACTATAGCTTTTTGGCCCCAATTTAATTATTCTCATATTCCCTTATTGATTAATTGATCTCTAACCTCCGGGAATAGAAAAGGTTAGATAATTTCCTCATGATTGATCAATAGGCGAAGAGGGACATTACAGTCCTCCCTTCCCAGAATTGCTGGTCCTCTAGCAATCGCAAATTAGGATGCTGCAAAATCTCTTCCCCTTCCCAAGTTGCATCCTCAACTGGTAAATCTTTCCATTTGATCAGATACTATCGAATCAATTTATTTCTCAGCTTCCTCTCTCTCCAATCAGTAATACCTTCAGGTTCTAATACCATATTCCCTTCTTCATCAAATGGAGGAAGCTCAAGGGATGTCACAACCTGCTGGCCCAATGCCTTCTTGAGGCAAGAAACATGGAAGATGTTGTGGATTTTACTGCCCTCAGGAAGCTCCAATTCGTATGCAACCTTGCCAATTCTCCTCACTATCCTATAGGGCCCATAAAAATGTGGTTTGAGTTTTTTTGCACCACTTTTCTTCAGTGCGGATTTCTTGTATGGCTGCAAGCGCAAGAAAACTAAGTCTCCAACCTCAAATGACCTCTCAACTCAATGCCTGTCTGCATACATTTTCTATTGATTCTACACATGTTGGAGATTGTCCTTCAATGCCTTGAGAATATCCTAATGGTTCTGCATTGTTTCCTTGGCTCGTGGGACCCTGCTATCATCAAAGGCCAAATCTACAAATGATAAGGCGCCATATCCATATAAAGCCCTGAAGGGGCACATGCCAATCTACATGTGGTAGGAGGTACTCTAACAATACTCCCCTAAATACAACCACTTGATCCAAGCACGCTGCTGCCCCGAAACATAATTCCGTAGATAACCCTCAATCCATTTATTTACTATCTCTATCTGACGATTGGTTTGAGGGTGGTAGCTCGTGCTTGGTGTCAACTTTGTACCTGCCAACCGGAATAACTCCTGCCAAAACATACTTACAAATCTACTGTCACAATCACTGAAGATCATTTTGGGGAGTCCATGTAACCTGAACACCTCTCTGAAGAATAATTCTACCACCTGAAGTGTGGAGTAATTGGTAGATACAGCAAAGAAATGGGCATATTTTGTCAATCTATCCACAACTACAAAGATGCAATCTCTCCCTTGAACACGTGGAAGTCCTGTGATAAAATCCATGGAGATTCCTTCCCACTTTTGTTCAAGTATCCGCAATGGCTATAGAAGACCTGCAGGGAATGTGTGTTCTGCCTTGTTCTACTGAAAAGCCAAGCACTCTCTAACATGCCGCAACACATCATCCTTCAATCCCTTCCAGGTGAACCTCTCACGAATCTGACGATAAGTTTTGAAGAAACCTGGATGTCTAGTTAGAGGGGTATCCACAACTACAAAGATCAATCTTTCCCCTGAACACATGGAAGTCTTGTGATAAAATCCATGGAGATTCTTTCCCACTTCTGTTCAAGTATCGACAATGGCTGTAGAAGACCTGCAGGGAATGTGTGTTATGCCTTGTTCTACTGAAAAGCCAAGCACTCTCTAACATGTCGCAACACATCATCCTTCAATCCCTTCCAAGTGAACCTCTCACGAATCTGATGATAAGTTTTGAAGAAACCTGGATGTCCAGTTAGTCATGCATTGCCCTCAAAATCCTAGCCTTCAGCTTTGATTTAGGTACAAGATAAATTTTGTTCTTATAATAAATGATGTCATCAACTACTAAATACATGTCATCCTATACCCAGCCATCAATCAAATCAGAGGCAAAAGTGTTTTTGGTGTATTTGGCCACTAATTGAGATTTCCAATCAGCTGAAATCTCAGTGAGAGAGCAAAGTGTTGGTTTCCTGGAAAGAGCATTGGCAACAATATTCTTCTTTCCCTTGACATACTCCACATCAAAGTCGTATGCCTAAATCTTGCTCACCCATTTTTGTTGCCACTTGTTCAAGTCTTTTTGTTCCAGAAAATATTTGAGACTGTTGTGATCAATCCTAACCACGAATTTAGTCCCCACTAAGTACTACCTGAACTTCGCTAGCACATGCATAATCACTAGCATCTCCTTATCATAAGTGGAGTACAACCCCTTAGTGTCCCTCAGATTTCTGCTCTCGTATGCAATCGGATGTTGATTCTGCATTAGAACTACACCAGCTCCCTGACCAGATGCGTCACACAAGACAAACGGCTGTGAAAAGTCTGGCAATGCTAAAACTGAACATGAGCTCATGACCTCCTTGAGCTTGTCAAATGTCACCTGTGCCTCCTCAAACCAAAGAAATGCACCTTTCTTCGTAAAGTCTATCAAAGATGACGCCAATTGTGAGAAACCTCTCACAAATCTCTTGTAGTAAGAGCACAAACCCAAGAAGCCTCTCAATTCTGATATGTTCTTTGGTGGCGGCCAGTCGAAAATCGCCTATATTTTCTCTTGGTGTACTTTCACACCATCAACCCCAATCACATGTCCAAGATAGAGTATCTCAATCATCCCAAACTCACATTTGGAAGCTTCCGCATAAAGTAGTTGAGCCTCCATGATACTCAACACTACATCCAAATGATGCAGGTGCTCATCCCATGTCCTACTGTATATCAAAATGTCATTGAAGAAAACCAAAACAAATTTCCGCAACTGCTCACAAAATGTGTGATTCATGCACAACTAGAATGTGGTTGGTGCATTTGTGAGTTTGAATGGCATGACCAAGAATTCAAAATGTCCGTAGTGACAACGGAAAGCAATTTTATGAACATCTTCTTCCTAGACTCGTATCTACTGATAACCTGAGCGAAGATCAATCTTGGAAAAGAACACGGCCCCGTGTAACTCATCAAGCAGCTCGTCGATCCTAGGAATAGGATATCTGTTCTTTATGGTTTTCTTATTCAAGGCCTTGTAGTCTATGCACATGCGCATAGTACCATCCTTCTTTTTAACCAGAACAACCAATGAGGCAAACAAGCTAGAACTGGGCCGAATGTGTCCCATGCTCAGAAGCTCCTTGATTGTCTTCTCAATCTCCTTAAAATGGTGTGGGTGTCAATAGGGCGTAGTTATAACTAGTTTAGCCCCTTCCTCAAGCTTAATGACATGCTCGAACCCACAATCAGGTGGTTGACCTTGAGGAATATCTCCAAACACTACCCCATGCTTATCCAGCACTGTCTAGATGTCAACATGATAGTGTGACTTGTTGTCAGAGGTAGGCTTGGAAGAAACAAAACACTGTGCTACCAAATCCACCTCCCTATGTCTGAATAAAGCCTCCATCCTCCTGGCTGACACCACTCGAGAACCACTGTCAGACATAGCCTTCAGCACAATCTTTTTATCATCAACCATAAACTCTAACTCCATTCTGCGGAAGTCCTGAATGTACCTCCCAAGTGACTGCAACCACTGCAAACCCAAAACTGCATCAATATTACCAAGACTCAACACATAGAAGTTATCAGTCAATGTGTAATCTCCAATCTGGATGCTAGGCTAGGAAACCATCCTAGTGCAACTCAACTGAAACCCATCTGCTACAGTCACATTGAATCCTGAAAACTCCTCAACTTGTAGCCCACGCTTCACCACTAGACTCTCATTGATGAAATTGTGCATGGCTCCACTATCCACCAAGCAAACCATGCGTTGTCCCTTAAGGACACCTCTCAAACGGAACGGATGAAGTCTAGGGACTCTGGATAGTGAGGCTATGGTGCTCTAGGGAGTCATCTTAGCTCCAGAATCGTCCAACTCTAACTGTGGAGGCGGCTCCTCTTGTCCATTGTCATCTCCAGTACTGGTCTCATGACCATCTGGCTCCTCATCATCTGAGATGACCTCAATCAAATGAACCTTTCCTTTCCCAAGGCAACGGTGGTCACAATCCCATGGCTCCTTGCAAGTGAAACATAACTTTTTCTTGCACAGTTCATTTTTGAATTCCTGATTAAATTTTGATGTGTTCTTTTGTTGATTGAAACTCTTTTGTTTTGACGGAAATCCACCGAAAGCCTTTCTCTAAGGCTAGAAGGGAGGTGTAGTCTCCAAATCTAGGGCTACGCCAATGGCATCATGTAGTGTATTAGGCTTATGAGCCTTCACTAAACCCCTCAATCTGTCACTCAATCCCTCAACAAACAACATAGTGACTCGCATCTCAGACATATCAGGAACCATGACTGTTATTTTCTGGAACTCGTTGATGTAGGCCTCAACATGTCCAACCTGCTTCAGCTGAGCCAAATCCCAGTAATAAACCTCAACATCCTTCCGATCAAAACGTGCTATCAATTTATTGACAAACTCCTCACATGAACGTATCATGGCATGATCCTGGGATACCAACCCATGGTGCCACCAGTCATATGCTACACCCTCCAAATGCATCGTAGCAAATTGTATAGCCTTTTCCTCCTCCATAGGTTTCAAGGAAATGAATGTGTCAAGTTTATGCACCCATGATCTAGCACTTATCTTCCCGCTTGCATCGAAGGTCGGTAAAGGAATTTTATTCAATGCTTCCTTATATTCCTTAGGTTAAGTGCCTTGACCTGTTTGTCTTTTGAGTCCCCTATCTTGCCTCTCCAATCTGACTCTGGCTTTATCTTTCCGCTGGTTCATAAACTGATTCAGATTAATTAATTGTCTTACATCACCCATAGGTCAGTAAAGTGCCTTGACCAGTTTCAAGGAAATGAATGTGTCAAGTTTAATAAGATAATCTAACTCTGGCTTTATCTTTCCGCTGGTTCATAAACTGATTCAAATTAATTAATTGTCTTACATCACCCATAGGTCAATAAATTGTATAGCCTTTTCTTCCTCCATAGGTTTCAAGGAAATGAATGTGTCAAGTTTATGCACCCATGATCTAGCACTTATCTTCCCGCTTCCATCGAAGGTCAGTAAAGGAATTTTATTCAATGCTTCCTTATATTCCTTAGGTTAAGTGCCTTGACCAGTTTGTCTTCTGAGTCCCCTATCTCGCCTCTCCAATCTGACTCTGGCTTTATCTTTCCACTAGTTCATAAACTGATTCAGATTAATTAATTGTCTTACATCAGGTGGGAGAGCTCTGTATTCATCATAGGCCACCATGACATCATCAGTGATGTTTGTCTCTTCCTCCAACTCTGAAATTGCTTCTTCAATTCGCCTTGGCACAAATGTAGGACATAGAGGCCGATCAGACCTTGTGCTCGCTGTCCTAACAGCATTAGAGGCTGCTCTATCTTGATTTCCCTGTCCAGCATCACTTCTACTATGATCACTACTTGACCTTCTCAATCCTACACGATCCATTCTCATTTGACCCATGGTCGTGATCATACAATCCTGGAATTGTTGTAGCATTTGTTGCTGCTGCTGGGCAAAGGTGGTCAAGAAATTATCAAACTGATTATTCACATCTCTCGGCGGGCTTTCACCTCTTCTCTCACCCATCTCAGCTTCAGCTGGGATAAAATCAGGCCCTTCTTCTTGCTATCATAACCTACTTCTGGTGAAATACCTATGTGATCCTATCTCTCTAGAGTGCATAGAATCAAATAAAACTGGCATGCAACCATCTGGGCATCCACCAAACTGACATGCAACACTGAAACCCCCAACAGGCTGGCAAGATCACCAGCTGTGATACCACTGAAATATCCTTAGCTCGGATACAGTGTCTTACACTTAAATGTTTGCAAATTGTTTTAAGTTTCAAATGGTTTGTTTTGAGCAAGAGAAATTTAATGCATGTGCAGTATCGAAGTATGATGAAATTCGATAACAGTCAATTCAACGAAATTGTAGAATTTCTGAATATTTATTGAATCCAGATTGCTACAAGTTCATGAGGCATACCAAGTTTATTTGTGTAAGAACAGAGAATACAATTCTGGCTGTGATTAGTGATTACTACTGCAAATCGCCTTCCTTGAACAGACCTTGATGTGCATTCATGACACCTTCCAGACCCTTGATGCTGTGAATTTGACAGGGCTGCGCTTATTAGTATTGCGATTTCTTGGTCTGAGTCTGACGTCTTCCTTCAACTGTAGACTGCTGTGTGTGTGCTGCTATTATTAAATGAGTTGGGATTTTCGTCCCATTCATTCCATAACCAGGGGTTCCGTCCTGGAGTAATTCATCTGCAAAGCTAGATGGAGAAAATAAGTTTAAAATGATTTCTGAATGCCTCTCTCAAGCCCATCAAAGCCTTTTATCCTTTTCCCCAAAAAGCCATCGATCCCTCAAAGAGATCTTATCTCCAAATGAATAAATCGTCCTTTTTGCAAATATAATGACTTAGGCATTTCTTTTAATTTATTAACCCCCATGCTGAACGCCTAGTGAATAATAAGTCGTCATTTAAAGTGGCCCCACACTTATTCATAATGAACAATTAAATAAAATTAAACAAAACTATAGCTTTTTGGCCCCAATTTAATTATTTGCATATTCCCTTATTGATTAATTGATTTCTAACCTCCGGGAATAGAAAAGGTTAGATAATTTCCTCATGATTGATCAATAAGCGAAGAGGGACATTACATAGAAATTCATATAATGCATCAAATTCAATATTAAAATTAAATCAAAAGATTCAAAATGTAAAAGATGTGGTTGAATCCATCAATGATAGGTCGATAGTAGCATGGCAGCAATAAAAAAATTACACTAAAACAGAAATTTTGTCACTTTGCAAAATGTATCATGATTCATAGTTTACGTTACTAATAGTGATAGTATTTAGCAAAAACAAATTACAAGGAAGACAGAAATTTCTAATTTCATTGTTCAAACTTCAAACTCAAAGTTTTCAATAGACAAGGCAACATAAAAATATATAGTACTACTACTACTAAATACAACTACGCCTCATCTAGGCCATCAATGTCAAAAGACTGGTCACTCTATGGCTCAAGCTATGGCTTGTCTGATGGAACCCCAACCAATCTTGATTCCTCCTCCTCCACAATCTACCTAATATCTCCAGGATCAACATCTCAATGTGCAGCCAAAGTCTATCAATCTAAAGTCTCAGGACACCATAAACTGTAACTAGCTTCTCTACTCATCTAGAGGTAAGTTCATACTCTATTCCTCTTAATTGAGTGGACAAAACTATAGATGGACAAATTCCTTTTTGCAACAAAGGAACTAGCAACTTATAAGAGTAGATAAATGGCAAGCTGCCTCAACTCTAGTATATCCTTCACATGCAATGTCTACCATCCAATAGGATCATTTTGTGCAAGAGTGACCCCTCCTTAGCCTATGGTTTGCTAAATGTAGAACCCCAAAGATTGACAAATAGAATCCACTACTCCTGAACTCTGCTTCCATCCTCAACATTATACATCTTCCCGAGGACCTTCATGAAGCCCTTATTTACGTTATCACCATCAAAAAGAGGAGTTCTGTCAAATCTAGTTGCACACCACTTGGGATTATGAGCATAGGTAGCCATATTAAGAGGGATGTTCATTGTGTTCCAACTCTTTATAACACTAAGCCTAATATGCTCATCATGGAATTGTAATTCAAGATCCTTGTCACAAATTCTTGCTTCATTTGATCAAGCATGCTATTAAAAGTCTCATATATCTCTCCAAAGCTTGGAGAGTCGATAGTGGCAAGACTAATCACCCCCATGGCAAGTGATATGAGGAAAGCAAATATATCAACAAGCAACATTTAAAAAATTAAAAAATATTAACAATATTAATTTTTAAATAAAAACAAAGTACAAAATGAAAAGAAATTTGCAGCTATAATGAACTATTTCCACATAACCCCATGAGAGAAAAATATGTAAACAAATAATTAGAATCTACAATGCAAAAGAATAGACAAACATACCATCAAAGTGGCACAAGATGTACCCTAAGATTCCTCACAAGGGTAAAACCTAGCCTCACACACTCGATGTACTATCTCATGAACAAAAATTGCAATACACTTGCAGAGTCTCCATGAATGCCTCTAAAACATCAAGCTCCCTACTTGCACTCCAATGCTCCTATAAGGAGGGGACATGACAAGGTAAGGTGTGGATAAGTTTAAGATTAAATATTATTTTTTCAGTGTTTTTTGTAGTTTAGCCCATGTAGGTTGGTATATTCAGCCTAGAAATTGTCCAGTAATGTTGGGATATACCCTGAGATGCACATGAGGTTTCAAGGAGCAACCCTGTATTTGGGCATTTCCAAAATGGAACCAGGAGAATCAGAACCGAAAACTGCTGAAACGGGAGTGGCAACTGGATTTTTCTGAAAAATAGCTGCCAATCAATTGGCAATGTTGATAGATGATAATATGATTATGGCCAATTGAGGAGCATGGAGAGACTGGATCTAACCAATTATTTCATTGTACAGGAATGTATAGTTTGGAAATGCTGAATAAATTGCCAGAGCATTAGATCCAATCAGAAAAGGTTGTTGTCCAAACCATAGTTCGCAAACTTGAATTCAACTCCGACTCAGCAGACCAAAAATTTCTGACTCGGAACATAAAAATTACTTAAGTTTCTGAAAAAAAACAAATTTATGGAAAATACAACCGCAAAACATATAAAATGAGTTTGGTGGGAATCTAAGGGCAGCACCCCTCGCAGGGTTTGGAAGTAGCACCCCTAGTGTGTTCCCTATCATGGTATGAGTTGGGGTTGAAGTGTGGAGCCCCTGCCACCAAGCCTAAATGAAGACCTTCAAAACCACACAGTCCTTCATGGCACATGCAATTTTCATAATTTTTAAAAAGGCAAAAAGCCATGCATTTTCACTTCAATTCCCAAAAGAATGCTCAACTGCCAGAAATTGTGATTTTTCAGCATCAAAATAGCATTTTTGCCATGTTTTGCCGTGTCCCTTGCGTAGCACAAGTTGTTGTCTCAGATTTGCCAAGTACTCAGCCAAAAAATACAAAAACTTGCCATCCACTTGCCTGCAAAACTCAGCTAGTAAACATCAAAAAAACTCAGGAAGCAAAAAAAGTGGTGAATACTCGCAGAGTTGTTGAATTATGGTCCAAAGTCAAACTATGCATGGCAAACTATCTATAATCAAAGATGCCTGGTGCAAGAAGTGCAATCCAGCACCAAGAATGAAAGATCCTGATCCACAGGACAAAGCCTGACCCAGAAATAAGTGAACCCTGTAGAAGCTTTTACTTAGTATTTTTTATATCAATGGTTTTTTAAAATCTTTTCTATTTAATTATGGTAATACACCTCCCTCAAAATTATTAAAATAATTGTGCATGGGCACATAGTGCAACAGTTTATCTCTTGGTTGTTTCCCTGGAGATACCATGTTCAACTCCTGTGGTGGACATTTAGATGTGTTGGTCCTTTGTGGACGATTGAAGTGTTGGAGATGAACCCCCCTTATGTAGTCCACAGGCTGGGCCTGATTAAGCTCAGAATTCACCAATCAAAAAAAATATTAGAATGGTTAAGAAAAAGATCATAAATGTAAGTCATGTGTATTAAAACATCCCACTATGCGTTACAAAAACAAGTGATAAGTCAAGTTCATTGATAATCCATGTTCTGAATGATTTATTGTCAACAACTTGGTCACTTCTCCTCCTTAAATGTTTCCTTCAACTACATTTTCTGATCTAAATGATGAAACCAAAGAAAACTTTTCTGATCCATTTTCTGAGTTTCTGGTATTTTCTTTATGTTCGATTTTCTCTCGAAGATGCATTAGTCTTCTGAGATACTAGAATTACTGTTACAAAGAATATCAATATAGCATATTTGTTTTTGGGAATGCTCTGGAGTCTGTATGATTGCAAATGTGCGTGCATCAAATTATCAAAATTCAATATGTCTCTGCAGGTTTTATTCAATAACTATTATCAAGTAAACAAAAACTGCTAACAGACATTGAGGTAACTAATATTAGTTGCCTGCAGAGTTGTTTTAATCCAGCACAGAATGCCTACAAATTAAGAAATTGTGAATGAACTGAAAGAACCAGAATATGAAACATAAAGACTTTCCCAACTGGGAAATGAGTAATATAACTAATATTAGTTGCTTGCAGAGTTGTTTTAATCCAGCAATGAGCACAGAATGCCTACAAATTAAGAAATTGTGAATGAAATAGAAGAACCGGAATAGAAAACATGAAAATTTTCCAAACTGAGAAATGAGTAAATTAACTAATATTAGTTGCCTGCAGAGTTGTCTTAATCCAGCAATCTGCACAGAATGTCTACAAATTAAGAAATTGAGAATGAACTGGAGGAACCAGAATATCAAACATGAAGATTTTCCAAACTGGGAAATGAGCAAATCCGTTGTAATTTGTAAATCTATCACCCACCTTTAACCCTATGAGGCTAATATATCAATCTCTGAGTCATCAAGCAACTAGAGATAACAAAGAACAAGTTTCACCATATTCTTGAGAAGCAGAATACCAGATATGTAATTATTTTGCACAAACATTTTGAGAAACCCCCTAGATTGGCTGGTTCTGAGAGGAATTGGATCACAATTAGTTTTGTTCACTCAAAAAGAGAAACAAGTTAGAATCAGAGAATCAGTGCCCCTCATATCCGTGTATTGAAGTTTATGGTTATTGAAACAAAAATTATTAAAAGCCACATCATTACCTTATGTTTAAATTCTGACACTGATTATTATACTGATAAAGATGATTTGATAAGCATCAAGAAACAGATGATTATAGCGACATTGATGTATAACAACTTACTTTTATTGCTTGCCTATTAACTTTAATGTTTACTGAATTAAAATTTGCATCTGGCAAGTCTTATAGAAGTCTATAAAAGGACTTAATTTTTGGCATTCTATGATGGTTATCATGTGGGAGTTGTTATATTTTAAATACTTGTATCGATGTAAATGTTTTCCTAATTTTCTTTGTCTCATAATTTGCTTTCATTGTTTTGTTTTTGTATTTTTTCCATGCATGGATACCAGGATAAAAAGATGCAGTCATTTCATCCCCCATGATCCTCAACTAATTCAGACAGCAATCCCAGGGAGGAAGCTTTAACTCCAATTCTTTTTCCCCAGGTGGTCCCATGATAGGCAATTCATTATTCAGATAAACTTGGAATCTTCCTCTAAATATCAGAGTAGCTATCATTTAGGAAGAAGATTTCCATAAATTTGAGGAAGATTACTATTGAATTCTGTAGAAGAGATGCTGATATTTTGTAGCACCCAATTAGGAGTTTTATTGCTCCCTTGATAGAACTACTGCATAATGAAAATAATATAATGCAAATGTCCCTGGCACCTTAATTCTACCCCAACAAAGGCCCCATTATAAAAATGCATTACCTGTGTTAAAGTAAGTTTTTAGGCAAATTATGTTCCTTGTTTCCCATATTCTTCCATTTGTGATAATTTGGATGACCCCCATGCTCACCCACTCTGCGGGATTTCAATTACAGGATCTTTGCTGCTGGTGTGTGCCTTCTGCTAGAACATGTGCACCTCAACTTTAAAATTGCAGTTTTAACTGTAACAGCTGGACCAGCCAAATCTATGAGAAATACAAGCCTGAATCCTGAGTCATCCCATATGAACCTGTTCTAAGTCCCAAATTTTGGTTCAAAGAGTATCAAATTCCTACATGATATAAGCATAGATGCAAATTTTGACAGTATTTTGCAACAACAAAAAAAATGAAAAAATGTAAGATAAATAATATGGTTCAATGCATAGAAACAAAATATTTAAAATGGTCCACGGAGTTATGGTGCCAGGGTAATGGGGCATTTGTACGAGCGTGACCAAGGTTCAAATCAAACTTCCCCAATAGGGAAATTCATAATTCCAGTGACTATGTCATAAGGTTATGATGTAACAATTATGGGGTATACTGCAACACGAATCAGATTCAAATCCTCCCATTCCAATAAGGTGATCCATATCTCAAGCAACAGAATGGCAAGCTTATGCTGTAGCGATCAAGAAGCATATTAGAGCATTATGTAGGTTTAATACTCCCACTCCAGTAAGGCAATCTATAACTGCAGTGACCACATTGCAAGCTTGTGTTGTAATGATCACAAGGTATATTATTGTGTGACTCAGGTTCAAATCCTTCCACGGCAAAAAGCTGATCCATATCTCCAGCAACCATGTGGCCAGGTTGCAACATAAAAAATTACAAAGTATATTGGAGCGTGACCCAGGTTCAAATCCTCCAATCACAAAACAGGAAAGTGATTTTGATGTAACAAGTTAGATATATATTGAAGCATTGCCTAGGTTTAAATTCTCCAGCCATTGTAAAATTATCCATATCTCCAACAACTATGTAGCAACGCGTGTAACAGTTTCAAAATGTATTGAAAATTGACCCAGATTCAAATCCTCCCACCACAGTAAATCAACCCATGCCTTCAGCAACCATATGAATCTATGATGATGTTGTGGTGTGACAATTACGAAATATATTGGAACCTGACCCAATTCCAAATCCTCCCACCACAGTAAAGCGACCGATATCTCAAGCAATATACAATTACGATGCAAATTGGTTTCCTTAACCTATGCTTACAAATCCTAACAATGTACTTCAAGCTTAGATCGCAGTCTTAACAATTATGAGCCATATTAGACCTTAACCCATGCTTACAAATACTAACAATGTACTCCAAGCTTAAACCAGATAGCGTTGAAAGTCACCCATAACACCACTCAACATTTGGAAACAAAAAACAATTGAGCTCTACAATTAACAAAAAGGGTTTAAAGAAAACTAAAAGTAGAATTGCGAAAGATTAGAACACATACAGGCACCATGAAGATGATACGAACAATGTAGCGCTGATAGGAGGGTTCCGTGTAATTCCGGAGGTGGTTGTAAACATGCCATAATGACAGCCCAGATGCCGCCACTGTGCATGGAAATGCTATTGCTATCAACAGCAACACACCCATTTAACAACCCTCTTCTTTGTTTTATATTGGATCAATTCACGTTCACAGAAATGTTTGAATCTTCATATCCATTGTTACTAATGAAATGGGAAATGGTGGGTAATTTTTGCCCTGGAGCGCAGTATTTGGAGAGATCCGTCGTTGATGTCGTGTATTGTTTTCATAATTATTAGCAATACCGTGGAATTTCTTGTAAACAAAAAAAAAAAGAATTTGTTGTCTGATTAAACGTCGCTTTCTTGGGTACACCAGTTACTGTTTTTTTATATTCTATTTTATTTATTGAAGAAAAACTATTTAAGATCTACCTTCTAAAGGTCAACTTAATTTCATTTTAAATTATATTTTCAAAAAAAAATTCTAACAGAAGCAATAAGAAGGCAGGCGCCGCCACGCTTTCTACCATGTTGTGGGGATAAAATGCACCCTAAGTTAAATATGAAGTGTAAATGGGATGGTAAATCAATGTAACTAAATTTCAATTAATTTGTAGTGATGATGTGAGATATTAAAATAAAAATAATAAATAAAAGTGAAAGGTAGTAGAGTTTATTTAAAATCAATATAATGTTAATTTTGCTTATTAGATAGAAATTTAAAAATTATATTTAGAATTGAGATTTAAGACAATTAAAATTTTAGAAAATTTGAAGTTTTAGTTTATGTCTGTAAGATGGTCTAGGTGATATGATTTCAATTAATGTTATGTTTGTTTTTCAATACCTTAAAAAATATCTATTTGGACATATATATGTATCTCAAAAATGAGACGGTGCTAAGAAGCAAGTTTGGAAGCTTGTTATATATTGAGGGAACTATGAAACTTCTTTGATGATAGTTAAGGCCTTGAGATTTATTCATCAAAATCAAAATATAAAATTTTGAATGGCAATGTCTTAGTTCAATTGTGTTTAATGCAAGTAAACATGATGTCGGTAATACTAAGATGTGTGTGTCAATAATATCAATGTGGGAGTCCACTAATCCATTCTATGTGAATGAAAATTACTAAGGTTGAGAACTAGGAGTTTGTACACCTTGCAAGTCCTAGGTCTAGTCAAAATTATTTGATATTTATATATTGTAAATAATTATGCTACACATGGAAAAGGATGTCTCATTTGAGTGAAATCATGTAGATTCCATAAGTGACATTCTTTGCCACATGTCATTAGTCTTGTAATATTTGTAAGAGTCATTGACTTAGGGATTATTTAATAGACTTGGACTATTATTTTTTATTGTCTATTAATGGCCATGTATAAGAGTGTGTAAGAGTAATTAGAATTCTCCTAGAACTTTGAGTCGCACAAGTGAAGTGCTACATAAAACCTTCATTTAGGAAGGAAATTAGCTAGTTAACAAGCTTTGTGTTAAATTGTAATGTGCACCATTGATCTTGTCATATAGGCTTGATCTAATACCTCCTACTAATCCTACAAAGTCTTATGAAAGGTTAGAACCAAAACCTTCATCAACTATTTGATGGCTTGAGTGTTTTAATCCATGATGTTGATCTCTCACTAAGCCATCTACTCCTAATTAAGTCCAAGATATAACATGAGCTATTGATCTTGCCATTTTAGCTCGATCTAATAACTCCCACTACTCGAAAAAGGCTATAAGAAGTTAGCAAAAAATTAAAAAAACCCTAGGGTTTGTTGATAGCTAGAGATGTTTAAATCTTAGTCATTAGGCACAGAGAGAGCTCTCCTACTTATAGAATTTTTAAAATGTCACACAAGTTATTAATCTCATGCCATATGGATATTGATGATTCTCACTTATTTTTAAAAATTACTAAGACACTACTCGCTAAAGACTTGTGAATCAAATATCTTGGCATGTTCAGTATAAACTATTGATCTAGAAGTAGGCTATCTACTCCAAAGGAATTTTTGAGCTTAGCACAACCTATTGATGTCATCACAATGGCATCACCTAATGACTCATACTACTTCAAAATATTTTGAAGTGAATGGTAAAATCAAAATCTTCATGGATTGTTCAATCTCTCAAATATTTTAATCTATACCATTGAGTATAAAGTGAGCAATCCATCCAAAATAAAGTCTTGAGATTAAATTCAAGATGTTGATCATGCAACATCAACTTAATCTAATGACTTACAAGTTATTTCAAGAAATTCCCAAGACCTATCAAAGCCAAAACTCCTACGAACCATCAAATGTGACTCCAAGATACAATCTAATTCATTCATTCAAGAAAATAAAGAATGCTCACTCAAGGAACAAAATAATAGCCTATAATATAAAACAGTCACATGACAACACCATACGAGGCTATGTTAAGTAATCAACCATAGGTAATGGAACATGTGATTTAATAGTAGTTCTTTCTTTCATCTTTACTTCAATACCATATATAGTTATGTCACATCATCACTTATCGCCATTGATGTAAAGACAATTCAAATATAAGAATTGGTGAGATACAACTACTTCATAGTAGAATTGATGGCACCTATGTCTAATAAGGATGACTATATTTTTTATTTTAAATTCTAAAATACTAGTCATGGGCATTCTTTCTATTTGAAAAAGAAGAGAAATATAAGAGCCTTTATAAATTCATTAACTAAAAAGTCAATTCATAACTCCTAAAAGTTACTTGGACTAATAGCTACGCCAAAACTAGATCAAAAAGGGTGGTTAGCTAACAGGACATGATTCAAGATGTGTAGATGAGCAAAGGGAAAAGAGTTGATTAAGTAGATAATACCTCCTACTCCACCATCAAAAAAAGGGAAAAAAATTGTCCCTAAGGTTAACCTTTCATATGCATCTTTTACCTCTGTGTACTAAAAAAATAAAGATGGTCAAACCCAATAATTTCCTCCTCTACTAGGACATCATTAAAATTGAAGTTGTACAAGATGATCTGGATTTTATTTGTGATTCCCTCCTCACTACCAACACCACATCCCCTATACAGGGGGTATAATATTGAAATAAACCCATTTTCAAGAAATATCCCCTTCAACTTGTAGATAGCTATCCAAATAGGATATGGATATCTTTTATGGCTAGATAATTGGTTCCCACTATCCAACCCTATTTAAAAATTATCACCACTTATGTCAAGTAGCCTGACATATCACGAACCATCAAGGAAAAGGTTAAGAATTCCCATTTAAATGCACAACATTGATTGAAATGAACAAAAAGATGTTGGAAATCTCATTGGGCTCTTTCAGTTGCAATGCAAATAACCTCTATGTAGCATGGAGTGAAGTGTAAAACCAAATTGCCTTCATTAGTAACCTCTACCTCAAGCAATTTTTGTACTCCTCTCTCAAATTTCCCACATCATTAAACCAATCCAAGGTGCACATATAAGAAGTATGTAGCATGGTTACCTACCTCTTAAGCATGGATGATGATAAGAAGGTATCCTTTGCATGGCTAATTATTATTTACAAGTTGATTATAACTCTACTAAGTGATATCCTATGGTTGAACTTCTCCTAGTATCTCAAGGATTAGATGACATAGTAGCTAGTGAACTTCAATGTCACCAAAACCTTCAAATACCCTTCCTTGCTCCTCCACGTGATTCTCCATTTATGCTACTAGCTCTATTTAGATATCAATCCTAGATTTTTCGATTATTCCAAAGGGTATAATATGATTATTGTCCAAAATCCCCACCTTCACTGCAAATTCAACTATTACACTTTTGTGGAGGAATTTCCAATTCCCATCCTCTCCCTAATATATAATTTGCACCCCCTAAAATCACCAAATATTTCATTACAATCATAAAGTCCTTAAATAAGGAAGATTGGTATTTCATCTAGGAAAGCAAGTCATGAAGATCTATGGTTACTTTGGTAGAGTATAAAAGCTTCTAAGGCACATCACTAATAAGGTGTTTTCCTTGGAATTCATGCAAGAATTGGACACTATAGATCAATATTTTAGCAATGACAAAGGAAAATTTGTCTTCCATCACCTTTTACACTCATTCAATGACATTAATATCATCAAGAGTAACGTTGTGGATGTCTTGGAAGCCAAGTTGAGAGAGTTGTAGCTAGACCAAGTTGAGGACCACTAGATTTTTTTCTAATGGGATCATTCTCTTCATGGATAAAGAAGATCAACAAAAGTGATCATTAAAAATTCTCATAAACTTCATTCATAGATTGAAGCTAAGAAGAATATTAAGAAAGAGGAAGTCAACAAAATTATTAGCACCTTGCAAATGACATATCTAGCCCTATGATACTTTAAATAGAAAGGTTAAATCTTATAAGGAAGACCTACACAAAAACTATAGGAACTCCCTAAAGAAAATTTGTTGGGACTCAAATCTGAAGTTGCTTTTTGCTTGATTCCCTTCCCTTTTGTACCTTAGCCATATTTTCCCAAGCTTATAACTGATCTAAGAAATTCAATCATTAGTGGTTTTTTTCCAAATTTCTTAGCATCAATGGATGGAGCATTGAAAATTAGGCCCAATTTCCTTTTGAAATTTTGTAAAATTCTCTAATGGGTAAAATTTATACTCGTGTGAGTTGTCCTCTTCCATCTTGTTCTATCCATATTCCCTGCAATGTCTCATTCAAATGATTTTCCCTGCAAAGTGTTAGTTCGAATGGATTTCTCATAAAAGTAGAAAATATAAAAAAAAGTGACTTAAGTGTTTCCTTTGTGAAATTTCATTTGTCCATCTAGATCTCCCTTTTGGCCCGCATTTATCTAGTTCACTTGATTTTTTTTGTTTATGAAAAAGAGTTGCACATTTGGTTTTGTGGTTATTTCCATGTGAACTAGCTCATTTCCACACCTCGATAGCTTTCTCACAACTTCCACTTGCCAACCTTTCCCTACAATTACAATTGTTTTTCAAAATCGACTATAATTTTTTGTGGGTGAATGAAGCCCATCTTCCCACACCTGCCATTGATAACGTTGTCTTCATCTTTGTGAACTTTTATAAATGATCTTCTCCTTTCAAGTGCATTTATTTGATTCATTTCATTTTCTTTGCATCACTCCTTTTGTGAACTTTTCACTTCCATCTAAACTTCCATTTTTCGTGTTTCTCCATCTAGTTTAGATGTCTTTTTCCACAAACTAGTTCCACCTCATTTCCATGCCTCCACACTTCCATGATGGAACATATTGACATCATTGACATCATCCCTCCCTACTTATGTCATCATGATGTCACCATACTTCCACATTTTTTTCCCTTTTGAGAGTAGAAGGAGAATTTTAAAGCATTTGATGTGAACTAGAAGGTCAGATATTTTGGTCCTCTAGAATAGAAACAATGAAATCGTGCAACCTATTTGAGGGGAGCCTATACTATGAACTGACAAGTTCTTTAGTGTTGCCTTCTTGTTTCCTCTCTGTTCATCGCCTTTGGTGATTTCTCTCACACACAAGATGTTGAAGTCAAGGATTTGCATCAACCAGCTTCCTAGCCAGTCAAAGCAAATGAATGGTAGTTCATTCACGATAGAGAGGCTACATTCCATTTTCACGTTCAACTATCTGACTGTTGAGAATGCAATCCATGAGGTCGTCAAATGTCCGATGTTAATGGATCCTGCATGTTTTTATTTTGAGTGTGAGATAGCTTCTTCTTGAGAATCCAAACTTCGATTCACCTTCTCTCTATAAAGTATGTGTGGGATGATGTGGTGAATCAAATGCAGTTGGTCAAAGCACTCGAAAGGTATGAAGTTGTAGACCTCTTGAGAATCCAAACTCTGGTTCACCTTCTCTCTATAAATTATGTGTGGGATGATGTGGTGAATCAAATGCAATTGGTCAAAGCACTCGAAAGGTAGGAAATTGTAGAGGGTTTATACCCCCTGGGTGGTTTGGTTTTTGGTTCATTCCTTCAATCATCCTCCAAAGTGAGATGTCTGTGAGTAGCATTTAATAGGAGCCTACAACATGATGGTCTTGGATTTTTTGAGTGTTCAATGGAATTGCATGGTCATGTTTTCAACCCAAGGTGGAATACGATATAAAAAAAATGTTTCACGCCCTCCACACACTAATAGACCATCCCCTGCCAGTTCCAATAAGAAATCAAAACGTTAATGTGAATATCAGCTTACTATGCACCCATAGTTCAGATAAGGAAGGAAATGCAAATAGTGAGTTTCATGAGGATCCAACTTATAGTAGCACGGAAACCACCCCATAAAAGGTTTGACCAAGTGCTTTATATTTGGATTGCAATTAGTTATGAAGGGTGGGAAACAATTTTTCCATTTGATGTCTTCTTATACTAATGTTGAAATAAATAGAACACCTTGGAATCATATGTTGTATTAGTGATTTGTATTCATGAGGTTGTCCCCTCAAAGAGGCTTTTGATACTTGTATGAATATTTTTGAATATAAGCATATTTGCAGTTATATCAAAGTGTTTTTCTATTTTTGTCACATTGTTGTTTTTTGTTTTTGATATGGTAAGTAGCATTTATAGGGTGTTGTACCCTTAACACAAAGAGCCACTAGGGCCAAAAAAGATCAAGTCCAAAAAACATTGAAGGCCAAGCCAAAAACCATACACAGCGGACCAATAGCAAAATAACTAGCATTTTCCCAGTTCTTAGATAAGAGATTAACAACATCATCCCCAACCCATTCTTGGCCTTCTTCTGCATTCTTCTTGTCCATTTCATCCTTCATAACCACAAAATGGGTGTTGGTAACATAGTGGACTAGCTTGACAGTGAAACGAATCAAGCCACATAATTTTTTGTCCATCTCTTCCATTCTTTCCTGCAACACACGAAGCTCCTTCCCATAATCCACAGTCTTCACAGTATTAGCATGCTCCACATCCAGCAGGTCCGAGGACTGGGAAGTTGATTTCTCCTTCTGCACTTTGTTAATTTAGGAATGGTGTGGGGCCCTCCAACATACTCCTCCTCCTCATCCCCAGACTCCTCGTCGTCCCTGTAATCTTTGTTGTCAAACAACTCCTCTTTTGAATCCAAGTAGTTAACCTACACTTTCTTGTTATTCTTAGCCAGCCTACCAGACCTCCTAATGATGGTATCACCACCAGTCACCACCATAGCTGTGACCATCGTGTCCCCCTTAGAATCCCTACCCACAACATTTTTACCTTTGTTGTCCTTGGTTGAAGGCTCCATCAAACCCTTCGCATCATCCTTACCTTTCTTCTTAGGGGTAGGTTTGCTAACAACCTTGGTAGGGGTCGACTTGATTTCATAGAGACTAGTCGCAACACTAGTCTAGGAAATTCCTACATTCCCCTTAAGCTTCTTAGCAGCAGGTTTAGGCTTATGAGTATTAGCATATAAACCAAATGGGTTTTCCTGATGGGGCCTTTGGACTCAGCCGGGGATATATTGGTCATAGCATGAGGTTCAATTTCTTCAACATAGACAACAGAAATGGGTTTAGGCGGGCATAATGCAAGATGGAAGTGGTAGAGTCTCATAATGAGGCCTTGGTGAAGTGACAAGGGAGGAGTATCATCTAGGTTTAGGCCAGCAACCTCAATGCATTTTTCAAAAGAGCTCTCTAAATCCTTAAGAAGGAAAAAATGAAAGCTTAAAACATTTAATTTTATGCCTAAGGTGATTTAAAAGAGGGAAGTGGTAGAAATAGTAGGTTTTGTATCTACCTTTCAGGGTCACGTACTTCATTAGGGTGAGGCAGACTTGGTCCCAAGGCTGCGGAAGAGCCTCTCTCTCAAACTCCGACTTAGTCCCAAGGCTGTTGTTTTTGTTATTATGATTGATTCTATATATTTTTATTGATAATTATATTTCTATGTTAATTAGACAAGTTTGCAAACTATGACATTCATTATCGTGAAAAAATAGTTATTTTCTTCAAAAATTTCCTTTCAATTGAGTTTCCTCTATCTTTTTTCTGCCCAATTCTTTAAAAATAACCCTATAATAATTTATTAAAGGGAAAGATTTTTTAAGAAGCAATTGAAATGAAAAAATAGGACAATGGAGATTACAAGCCACATATTACATTAGAAGACATCACAACATTTCTTTAGCTACATTTAGAAACACCTTTATTTCCATTATCACATAATTCTCATAGCAATTCACTATTATAAATTTATGAAATCTTTGTGGGGTTTGATCATCATTACATAAATCATTGTGAATCAACTGTTTCAAGATAAATCCCCTAAGGTGCCTACAACACCAACCACTCCAAATCATTTTTTATTGCAAGTGACAAGTTTATGATGCCTCTACAATAAAATGATGGTATCATTGATTATATGAATGACCCTATGACAAAAAAAGACATAGTCAAATGCATGGTCCAAGTCTTAATCCACCATAATCCAGAAAAATAATAAAGAACCTCAATCTCCAAAGAGACTATGCATTCTCAAACCTTTTTCTCTCTAAGAATAACTTTTTTTTCTTTGGTTTAAAATAATCATGTGTTACATTATTTTATCATGTTTTTTGTTTATGTATAAATAATAATAGAAAATAAATATCGACAAGAATTATATTTTTTGTTTGTCCGCTATTATGAAAAAAGTTAACAACAATGTGTTTTGTAACACGACTATTTTTCCAACCTCCTATTTCTCATAACATGCTCATACGTCAACATGTGTAGGTGTGCATTTTAAATTACAAGATCATTTCACTAAATTGTGTTTGTGTATGAAAAATTGCAAGTTTCAATACACACGATGTTTTGTAACAGTGACTTTAAATGGTGCAGGAAACACACTACATTTTATAACCTGTACATTGCAAATTTATATCTTCCTTTTATTAATTAAAAAATATTTTATATTTAATGGTGGGAACTCAGCTGTGTATCCATGTTTCCCACATGAGAGCGTATACACATTCAACAAGTTCCACCGCTCCCACGATTTGGATGGGAGACAAAAGATCCCCGTTAAGGCTTACAAATTCGAGAAATTCATTCACGTTCTTCATGTTTAATCCTACCCTAAACAGACGCAGGGCAAGATATGTTTTAGAGTCCTTGTTACTTGTCGTTTCAACATCAAATAGCCCTACAATCAATCCCTCCATGCATGGGAAAGGGAGGTGGGTGATTAGTTCTCGTGCAAGGGTAAGACTCGGTATTAGAAATATTTTGCTTGCAATTATCTTCATGTGTGCCAACCTATAACATCAACCAGAACTTGCATGAATTTGTTGCAGATCTCCCCGTCGTGGATGTGGTTATTGCTCTATTTTGCTTCGCCCACAAAATTTTTAATTGCATCCACCAGCTCCTACTCACGAGCCAAGAAAATACACATTATATGGATTTCTGGAGCTTCATGTTTACATTCACAATCCACCATGGAGAATGCCCCATTCACCATATTTGACAACTGCACAACATACCACCCAGAGCAAGTGGTATATATCGTGACTATTCTACCTTTCAAGAAAAACCGCCCGATCTGAGATATCTCCCACTCAAACATTGGGATTTCGCTGTGTACATTGGTATTAGAGTGGTGTCGCATAAGGAAAGTTTCCCTCCCAATTTAGATTTGCTTTGGATATCCAATGTCCACTGTAAAAAATCTCAATACTTATCTGATCCTTTCACAGTGTCATGAGTTTTACTTCACACCACGTGAGCATAAAACTTGAATGTTTAATCAAATGAATTAAGTATTTGTTATTGTAAACATAGTGTGTTATCTATTTAGTGCCCATGAAACTTCCACATTCACTAAAAATATAACACATGGAAATGAGTGTAAGACGATCACCACTGACATCATAATGCCTTTGAAATTAATAAATTCATATATCAGACAAAATAGTAGAATAAAATTAAAATATATATTACTGTGTAAATTACCAAGTGATTTGTTGTAATATTTAAGCTACCTCCAAGCTGAAATGGTTTCTAGAAACAATTCTTATAATGGTTTTCTTGACCATGGTTATTGTAGTTATGCCTTGAATAAAAGACTTTAATAAGTCTATTATATAGGAGACCCAGATCTTCAAAGCACTTTTTTGTTGGGAATTCTTCACTTTTGAAAATGATCAATGGACATGATTGGTATATGTGTTACAGGAAGAGTGTTATGAGGAAAGCGAGATGGAGGGAGGCTAGAAAGAAGGATATCTATAATTGATTGGAGTTGTTCAATAATCCAGAGTCCAAACTTATACATCATGAAAGATTAGTTTTCATTTGTTGTGAATTTCTTCAAAGCTTAGAGAGGTTGAATTTGTAAATTAAGGACCTCATTAGTTAATATATATTATGTTTATTTTATGTTGTTGTGAATTTCCTCAAAGTTTTGAGAGGTTGAATTTGTAATTGAAGAGTGATTATTTAATATATTATGCTTGAAAATTTGAACATTTTACTCCTATTTGTCATTAAAATTCAGTCATATTACGACTAGCATTCCCAAGTGATTCTTTTATGAATAAAATTCCCTCCAAGCATGCTTTGAATATTGACACTAAATTAAGTTTGGGTTGTATTTAGTCTCTATGTTAGCCAATATGTAAGAATATGTGGTGTGTATATTTACTCTTGTATTAAATAAAATTGAGTAAAAAAATAAGATACTATTTTTTTCAAACAAGGGATACACAGAAAATGTGAAATACATATGCATACATCCAAATTGTAATCATTGTTCAAAATATTGTGTCTCTACATACACTAATTCTTATTTTCTATCCATTGTAATGTCCTATGGAACCTTTTCCAATGTACCTAACCATTAAATGTTGTAAATAGGTCACTATAGTCCATCACCAAACAATTTGTAGGAAAATGAGTGGTGACAGAATCTATGGCTTTGTTTGCTATCGAGAGAACTATTTCCTTCCCATATACTTTTATGCCAACTATGCAATCTAAGAGAATGTGCAGGTATCCATGGGGCTAGTACAAAAAAATAGATTAACATAATCAACTTGGTTGTCATCAACAAAGACGATGGAGAACTTGTGGGAAACATCAATCTCAATGTCGATTCTTTTGTGGGGCAAAAATTGTATTACTGCAGTCAATCTCCACCCATACCAAAATATGCCCTTGTGAACGAAATGGAGGACAACCAATTCCTAGAGGGGAATTGGAAAGTCGAGAAAAGAAGCAACCTCTTCACTTTCATTGCCTACCATCGTGAGTAATTTGCAAAAAATTAGAGAAGGGAAGAGTGAGTCTCCAAACAACAAATATTTGTGCATTATATCTGAAATTGAGGTGTCACTATAAATAAATATAACTAAAATAAATGAACTTTCCTTTGCTACATGGTTGTTGTGACGAAAACCATTTGTGTCTTCGCTTTCCCAGTTGTGTGAACTACTGAAAGAGTCTATTGAAAACAAGAGAGCATAGTGAGCATAGCATATAATACTTAGTAGTTTATGGATACTGTATGAAAATTTTTGCACCCAAAAATAAAAATTATGAATGAATATGATATTTGAAGCTTACCAGAAATGTACGCACACACATGAGATGGAGGATATCTCCCATAAATGTAGGAAAAAAACTTGTAGAGCTATAAAGAAAAAGTGCACCTAAAAATATGATTACTAATAGGGCTACAAATATCTTAGAAAAGTAATCTATAAGACATTATAAAAACACATTGTTTAAAGGAAATATGAATTTTAGTACATAGCTATACACTGTCACACCACAATTATACTTAACCATAATATAAGAACAACACACAGTTACAAAAATAAAGTTCGAAGGAGGTTGCCAACTTCTGCTCAAAAAACAATAAGTGATAGATTGAATCAAGTTACGCATAAAAGATGAAACAAATCCTACAAACGTCAATGTAAGCTAATGCAGGTTGGAAATCATAGTGTGTAGTTCAACATACAAGTTGACATAGATAATGATAGCACAATCACAAGCCTGCGTGGACATTCAGTGAAGAGTTTAATTTAGGTGTGTCACATAAACTTGTTTTATGTGAGGAGGAAGGTTGTGAAAACCAACCATCCATTTGGCGTAAGTTGATATGAGTAGGAAATGCACATCTTACAAAACATGAACTGTAGTTGTGGAGGTTGTGCAACATAATGTGTAGTTCAACCTGTAACTTTCTACGTTGCCTAAAAGTGTAATGTGCAAATTGATATTTAATTGCTTCTATAGATGCATATTAAAGCCACAAAAATTGGAATACAAGTGGGTTGTGGTGCATGTTTGTGTACATCTATTATGTGATAAGAAAGGTTAAGAAGTCTGTCGAAACATTTCTAAAAAACCTCCAATGTCACAAAACATGCTTCCATTGCTGTCAGATACACCAACAAAATAGGATGTTGTTTGCATCTGTTGATAACAATAATGAATTAGTAATGGTGTCAATCAAGATAGGGATAAACGGGAAAAAAATTCCTACAAACCATGATGGAAGCCAATGCAGGTTAGAAAACACGATGTGTAGTTCAACTTGCAAGTGGACATACAGAATGGGAGTAAAATGAAATCCTTGCATGAAGATGAAAGGATGAGTTTAGATTATTTGGATTGCACATACTTATTTTACTTGGGTAGGCAGGTTGGGATATCAAACCTTCCCTTTGGGATGATTTAAAAAGAGAAATAAAACAATGCATGAACTAAAGTTGTGCAGGCTGAACAACACGATGGGCAGTTCAACCTACAAATTTTAATATAGCCTATGACTATAGCATGCATGATAATATGTAATTTCTTCTACAATTGCAAGAAAAAATAAGAATATGGGAAGATACATTGGTTGTGGTGCATGTGTATTTGTTAATTAAGATGAAAGGTTAGAGGTCAACCAAAACCTTTTATGACAACCACCAACGTCAAGAAATCTGCTTGCATTGCTACAACCAAGGCAAAAGAAAAGGGAGGTTGTTTGCATTTGTTGAGAAAAATAATGAGTGGGTGATTGATTGAATCAAGATAGGCATAAAAGGTGAAACAAGCATATGAATGATGATATAAGCCAATGTATGCCGCAAATCAAAGTGTACAAATCATAACATATAGTTCAGTGTGAAAGTGGACATAGACAATGATAATAGAATCACAAACCTATGTGGACATTCAATGAAGAGTTCAATTTAAGTGTGCCACACAAACCTCTTTTACCTAAGGAGCAAGGTTGTGAAACCAACCACCCATTTGTTGTAAGTTTCAATGACCAAGAAATGTACATATCACAGAGCACATGAAGTAAATTTGTGCAGGTTGAGCAACATGGTGTGTGGTTTAACTTGCAATTGTCCGTGTAGCCTAAATCGTAACGCATATGGGTATGTGCGCAT
>VDFB02271358.1:1224999521-1225141536 GCA_007258455.2 Sequoia sempervirens | reverse complement strand
TGTTGGTGTAAATAAAGTCTTTTACCTAGTTAACTCATTACTAGGAGACTTACACATGTTAAGTTTACTAGGTCCTAGGAAGGAATCTTTCTAGAAGGTGTTAGTTGTCATTAGTTGTTATCTTATCTTTTTGACTCGTAACACATGTGAACCTAGGTAAGTGTGATTAGTTGTCTCATGTCATATGATTAAGACACTTGTCATAATCTTATGGCATCTTGCATATAACCAAAGGGTTTCTACTACATTGAACATCACATTATCATATCATTGAATCATATTGATAAGAATATAGTTTATTCTTGTCATATTCCATTCTCTCTCTTTATGCTTTCCATTTGGTCTCATGATCTTGGTAGCCATATCCAACTCTAACATCTTACATTATGTTATCCAAATTGTTGTGGGAGGGAGAAACAAGTAGTAGATCAATAGCCACTTTGCACATCCCTTGCGTGTATAACCTTTCTCATTTTGTGCAGCTAAATGTCAACAACCCACATTTTTTCATTATGCAAGGCTGCGTCACTCAAGTTTGTAATAGGCAAATGACAATGCAAAGCTGGAGGCAACAGGTTGTAGAATGTATGAAATGAAAAAGGAATTTGTTCTAAAAACACTTGAAAATAAGTAGACCAAAGTGAATAAGACAAATAATGTATTGACTGAAGAGATTCTTCCTGCTCTTGAGAAGTTAAGGAAGGGTGTGTGTGCAGTATGTGCAATGGGCAAATGGCAATGTAGAACTCGAGTAGTAGGTACTAGAAAGTATGTAATGAAAAATGAATCTCCTCTAAAAACACTTGAAAAGAAGTAGACCAAAGTGAATGAGATAGAAAATGTATTGACTGAAGAGATTCTTCTTGCTCTTGAGAAGTTTATGAAGGAGCATGTATAGTATGTGCAATGGGAAAGTGATAATACAAAACTAGATGCAAAGGTACTAGAATTTATGAAATGGAAAAGGAATCTACTCTAAAAACACTTGAAAAGAAGCATATCAAAGTGAATGAGATAGATAATGTTTTGACTCAAGAGATTTTTCTTGCTCTTGAGAATTTGAGGAAGGTGTGTGTGCAATATGTGCAATGGGAAAATGAAAATACATAAGTGGATAAACTGAAGAGGTTTTGTATTGCATAAGAATTTGTGTGGGAAAAGAAAGTGAGAGATGATGTTATAAGAGGAGTTGAACAAATGAAATGAAACATTCTTGAACTAAAGAATTCCATGGAACAAATACAATTGGAAATAGATGATAAAGAAAAGGAAAAATTAGATCTAAGTGTAGAAAAAGAGAATCAGTTGGGTGGAGACACGAAAGTCTTATCTGAAAAGGCAAACAAGTTTTCTTAATGAACTTGTTAAAATAAACATCTACATTGTCTAATAAAAAAAGATACTCGAAAAGCTGAGAAAAAAGCAACTGCAAAGCTACATAAAAGTATTCAAGAAATTGAAAGCTCTATCCAAGAAAGGGATGTTGTCCTAAGGGCTGTTGAGAGAGTAGTTGATCTAAAGCTTAAAGTAAAAGATATGAAAAATAAGTTGGAAGATCATGAAAAGGAATAGTAGGGGGTGTTAATAGGTAAGAACAGTGGGGATGAGGAAAAACATCTCGATGATCAATTTGCAGATGCAAAAGCAATAGTTGGAAGTGTTGAAAGTGAAGCAAAACAACTGAAGATTAAAATTAACCAATTAGAAAAGGAATTAAAAGATAAGAAGTTTTCATTGCCAAAAGAAAAGGAGCTTAACACTATTTGAAGAGAGCTGCAGTCTAAAAGATAGGAAGTTGAGAAAACAAAGACAACAATGGAAGGTGTTGCTTATGGAGAAGGGTGCATGGATATATTAGAAAATGAGTGTTTCCAAGAATTTGGTGCAATTCAGAAGTTCAAGGCTAATATTAGGCTCCTCAAGGTTCAATTAGGGAATGTTCAATTTACTTATAATTATCCTTTAAAGCATTTTGATAGATCCAAAGTTAAAGGTGTTGTTGCACAACTTATAAAAGTTAAAGATGCCTCGAAAATAGCTACATTGGAGGTTGTTGCAGGAGATATTTGTGTAATGTGGTAGTGGAAATAGAATAAACAAGAAAGCTACTACTTGAAATAAGACATATATGAAGAAGAGTAATAATTATCCCTTTAAATAAAATTCAAGACCATACCATTTCGTCAACAACTCAACAATCAACAACCAAATTAGTGGGCAATGGAAACACAAGGATGACACTATCTCTTGTTACATATGAAGATGAAATTGAAGTAGCTATGGTATTTGTATTTTGTAGTACATTTATTTGCAGGCATTCAAATGTTGTAAAGGAGATTCCTTTTCATAGAGATATACGATCTCCAACTGTAACTCTTGAAGGGGACATTTTTTAGCCAAGTGGTCTTCTTACTGGTGGAAGTCATAAGGGAGGAGTTGAGTTGTTAAGGAGGCTTCATGCATTGTTTGAGGTAGAGTCTCAACTTGTTATTCATCAAAACAACCTAGCAAGAATTGAAGCAAAAATTGCAACATTGTTGTCATTGCAAAAGAAGTTTTCACATTTGAAATCTCAGCTAGAGCTAAAGTCTTAAGATCTTTCTCTTTTTGAAAATAGAGATTAGAAGAATGAGCACCATACATTGATTGAATTGGTTGCTAGAATGGAAAAGGAGCTAGAAATGTCCAAGATAGAAGTGTTAGCAAAATATGAACTTCACAAGACGTGTTTCTCAAGTTGTTGCCCTTCAAAAGGCAATGGAAGATTACAATTTCATTTTAAATACTAATATTTACAAAATGTTAGAATTAAAATATGAAAGGTAATTTTTTTTATATTCTACATAGAATTGGAGGTTTCTTTAGTAATTGATTTTAATAATTAGTTATTCTTTCAAAATAAGGAGTCTCTACAAAGAGAGTGGAATATTCAATTTTAGGAAAAGAGAGCAATAGCTGGGATTTTCAAGCATGACCTTTGTACAGAGAGAAGGGAGAAGTCTGCCAACTTCCATTGTATTGAATAAATGAGGGGATGTTTGGAATTTGTGCAAGTTTCATAAAATCGTCTACTGACAACCCGCATTGTGTTTTCCAACTAACAATTATTCAGTGCATTTATTTTACCATCATACAAGTAAATTAAAATGCCATATTTACTCTAACTAAGAGTTGTTATACGCTTTGAAGGTGCCTTTCATTACATTTCTAATGTGTAAATAAGAAAAGGTTTTCATTACAGCCATACTATCTATGTATAATTGGAAGTTAGAAAACACTAGGTGTTATAAAACCTACAACCCACATACTGTTGTAAAGCCTTCTATATGTAACAACCTAATCGATTGGTCACCCCCCAGATCAATTTGGCTAGTTTTATGTATCCCCCACCTACAACTCCTCCTCATGCTCTCCACCTTTTACCTTTGAACATGCAAAATGAAATAACTGACAACCCACATTGTGTTTTTCAACCCGCAATTATTCAGTGCAGTTATTTTACCATCATATGAGAAAATTGAAACATAATTTTTAGTGTACCTAAGAATTTTTATAAATTTTGAAGGTGCCTTTCATTACATTTGTACAATATTTGAAATAATAAAAGGTTTTGATTGCAATCATACTGTCTATGTATAATTGGAGGTTGGAAAACACTAGGTGTTATTAAACTCGCAATCCACAAACTGTTGTAAAACCCTCTACACATAACAACCCAATTGGTTAGTCACCCCTCAGGTCAATTTTCTTAGTTTTATGTATCCCCCACCTGCAACTCCTCCCCGTGCTCTCCACCCTTTAGATTTAAACATGCAAAATGAAATAACTAACAACCCACATTGTGTTTTCCATTCTACAATTATTTTGTGCATTTTTTTCAATCATATAGAAATTGAAATCCAATTTTTACTCTAACTATAACTTCTTAATAATTTTAAAGGTTCATTTCATTAAATTCATACTATGTAAATAACAAAAGGTTTTTGGTATATTAATGTTGTCAAAAAAATTCCAATTTGCAAAACACTGGGTGTTATGAAGCCTGCAACCCACATACTATTTTAAAACCCTTTGCAAGTAACAACCCAATTGGTTAGTCACCCCTCACCTTAATTCAAACTATTTTTTGTATCCCCCACTTGTAAATCCACCCCGTGCTCTCCAACCTTTAGCTTTAAACATGTAGAATGAAAAAAACCCACAACACAGTGCTTTCCAACCCACAATTAGCTTTTGCATTATCAATTTAAACACATCTTCTCAAAAAATAATATTTATTACAATGTATAACACATGTCTTACTTACGTCAGCCTCCAATGCCAGTGGGTGCACAAACTTCAAACAAAAGGATAGGGTAAAAGTACAAAGTTGTGTCACATTTTTGACCAACTTATCCACACAAGTGAATTTTATTTCTAATTAAAAATCAATTTTGGTCAAATATACGATCTTGTAAGATTCATTCTAGTTAAGTTAGATATGTCCACAACTTTTCCAATTAAAATTGTTGGCTAAATGCATACGTAGCACCACTTTGAGGCTAATTTACCAAAAAAAAAAATTATTTGAAAAATTGATGTTTCAACAACTTCTATTTGTGTAAAAATCATTTTTTTAAATATAAAAATTACCCTTTTGTAGATCCATAAATTTAGTTTTCAAAAATATATATTTTAATAGTGTAATTATTATGAATATTTTTCTTTTTATTTTTACAAAAAGTAGGTTATCAATGCAAAACATTAGGTTGATTACCATTTCAAGGGAGAATAGTAAAACTTATAAAAAAAATTGAACAAAATATGATGCTTTTTTCTATTTTAGAGAAATATTTAATATGAAAGTTGGCGTTGAATGGAAAAAAACTATGTTTTAATACACAGACATTTTATATTTATTTAAAAATGTATATTTATCAAAATTGGAAAAAAAATATCTATGCACTAAAGTTTCAAGTTATAAATACACACAAATAAAATTAAGGAAAAAAAAAGAAAATTTATTATATAAAGATTGGTGTCTCATGTAACTTCATTTTTCAATCAACAACTAAATTATAGTGTCAATTTATAAAAAAACATATTCAAATATTTTTTTATTTTTTCAAAAAATACAAACATAAAATAGATTAAAAAATAAATATTTAATTAGTTTACATCATTTCAAAATTCAAAACATATATATCGCATTTTAGTGATTCAAGTTTAAAATTTGGATAAGTGTTGATCGTTTCCTTTATAAAACTGTGACAAATTTGTATTTTTACCCGATAGCTTCTTGCGCAAGCCACTACGCCAATGAATTAAATGGAAAACCCTATCCAAAATGTTGACAATGGTGAAAGGCGGGAAACATTTAGTGATGACACCATTATCTCCTCCTCTTCGTCACCATAACGTTTCCTCCCATTTGTCAGTTTCATCACTTTTATCCCCCGTTTTGGTGGGCCCCACACTATGTCGTCCCATGATGTTATGTATGTTTCTATGTATGTTTTTATGCATTTTTGTATGTTATCATGTCTATGACATATCGTTTTGTTAGAAAATTAGCTACATCCTCACAATGTTAACCTCATCATATGCATATAAAAATGATCTATTATATTTATACAAATCCACATCTACCATATTCTAATAACATGATCATGTGCTCATCATAATAATCAATAATATTTGTGGGTTGTCAAAATAATATAAGTAAACAAGAATAAAATACATAAGAGAGATTTTGTAAAAGATAATACCAAATCTTCTTCATGTAAGTCTTATAAATGAATTAAAACATGCTTCAAGAAAATGAAGCTTTAAGAAGAAATAATTGTATAGAAGAAAAACACAGAGATTTCAAAATTAAAATAAAAAATACAAAACAAATAGATATTAGAATATGTTACAATACTAATTAAATGTGATTTCTAATCTAAAGATCAATATATAAAAAAAGAATTCAAACTTTTTACAAAATGATACTAGTACTTGCCATTAGCATAGTACTATTGCAATGAGTTTGGCTTTTTTTAGTTAACTAGTTATTAATAATTTAGTTTTCAACCAATCAAAAATAATATTTAAAAAAAAAAAAATCAATTTTGTAAAGTCAACTTGTAAAATATTTAACTTTACAAATTATAAAAATTATTTCTTATGCATATGATTGGTTAAAAAGTTATGTGTGCTATTAACCCTTTTGTAGGGAAAGCAACGTAAACATTTTTTTAAAGAATGATTTTTTATTTTTTTGCTTTATAAAGTCATTTCATTAAATTTTTCTAAAATAAATAAATGTTACTTATTTTGATTTTTTTTTTAAATATAATTGTTATTTTTTATTGAATAAAATCTCACAAAAATCAATTAACTATTTTATAGAGATTTGGATTCACATTATTAAAATAATCAAATAAAATAAAAATTGTATTATTCTTTCCATTAGACTAATATGTTGGTTATCTATGTTTTTAATATTTGATGGTATAATTTAATTATTATATACTCTCCTTTTTTTTCATTAATTTTTTTTTTCATAATGTATATTTTTATATTAATTTATATATATATGTTCTCCAAAAAAATTATAACCTATAATATATAGGTATATATGATAACCTATATTATTTTAGGTCTTTATTATATATAATATACAACCTATTTTAATATAGACAATATTAATTTATATATGTAACCTATATTAATGTAGAATTTATATATATTATTTCTATTTATATAGATTATGTTATTGAAGTAATATTTTGTACATAAATAAGTTATTTACATTATGTAGGTAATATATTAATTTATATTATACATTTATATTAATATATATGATAGGTTATTTTATTTTGTAGGTTCTCCTTTAATCTCTCTTTGTCTCTATATTAATATATTATATAAATTATTACGATTTTATTTATTTATATTAATATATATTATAGGTTATATATATTATAATCTATTGTATTTTAAACATCTATTTTTTATTTTAATCGAATAATTTATTTAATTTTTCAATTTATATTTTATATATAATCTCATCATTTTTCTTTTTTCTTTGGTTAAATTATTATTGTTTCAAGTTTTAGTATATTTTCCTTTATATCTTCTTTCATTTCTTTTAATAATTTTGGTAATTGTTCCACAATCATTTTTTTATATAATTCATTTAGAGTTATTTATTCACTATTTGAAACATTTAACATTTAACCTTTTTTGATTCATTTATTTGTGTTATATCATATTATTATATTATTCATTCTTCTATTATGTCTTCATCACTTTTTGCCTATTTTCACTTTTACTTCATTTTTCAATCTACTCCCTCCCTACCCTCTCTCACAACTTAACACTTCTTAAGGTCATTTCTATAATTATATTCTTCATTATTTGTAAAAGCGTGCTCATTTCCCTCTTGTACATTCCCCTAAGACCCCTTGACATGAGGAGTCTCCTCCATACCTTTCATCCCAGCTTCCCCTAAATTAAGAGCACACTTCTCCTTCTTACGACCCCCTTTCTTCCGCTTCACAATCTTCTTACCAGAAGAAGCAACAACCTCCTTTATTTCAATATCCATCTCATAGCCCTTCAACCAGGACATAGAGGCTTCAAAATCCTCTGAATTCCCCTTGGCCTCCAACGAATCCTCGTCTTCAGAATCATCCTCCTCATAGTCACCATCCCACTCCTTCGCCGACTCACTAGTATCATAGCCATACTTTATGCCCTTCTTTTTACCAATAGAGGAGAGCTTAGGAATCTTAGGTAACAATTTCAGTTTAATGTGTTCAATTATAAGATTCATAAGGCCTTCATGAAGAATTGCCTTACTGGGGTTTTTTCTATGACCATCAATACTAGTATCTATAGACACAAGCAGGTAATAGGGAAACAAAACCAAATTGTTGTGACAAAAATGATTAAGTATTATAAAATGATAGACATAAATCATAGAGTACCTTCCCTCCAGCGTGAAGAATTTCATAATCAAGAGGGTCACATCTCTCCAAGGCGGTTTGATTGATTTCCAATCATACCCTCCAGTACCAATGCCCCTAAGCCTCTACTGCTCCTTTCCTTTGAAAAAATTCACAATGGTAGTCTTAGATGCAACCCTATCCCTATAAAAATTCTTACCCTTGATAGATAAACCGGTAATCTCAACAAATTCCTCTGTGATATTGACCTCCACACCTTGGTAATGAAGAACTCTATTATTTCAACCATTCACAAAGGCCTTTGACACCTCTAAATCAGAACCATGAAGACTAAGCATATAGGTGCAAACACCACCCTTCCCCAGATATTCCCAAACTATCTCGTTTCCACTAAATTCTTTGCACGAAGGTGGCTCAACTCTACAACGATCCCCTCCCATAGCAACCTGAAACAACTTACTCATGGCCTTCATCTTTTTCCTCTACACAGAAGGGGTTAAGTGAACAATCTAGGGGCGAAACCAAATAACACTCACAATCTGTATAAGCCTGACATCTCGGGTACAACCAACCATAACATCTCAACTCATGTTCTCGTAATTAGAAGAAATGCAATAATTAAATGAGCAAGCTCTGAACTCAGAGTTCAAAAACCAAAGGAATAGGAAATAAAATAACTTATCTCCCCATGTATCTACAACCATGACATGACATTTGGTCATTATTAGAAATACTTTGAAGATTAAACAAAATGGCCTCATAAGAATACCAATAATCATGAGCCATTACTCCCAAATTGGCGAACCTATCAGCAAGAGAGTTAGCCTCTCAAAAAATATGAGTAATTTTAACCTCAACAAAAAAATCAATAATGCAAAGAACATCCTCAATTAAATGAGAAATGGTCTAAGACGACAGCCTTAGCTTAAGGAGACAATTAATGATATTGAGGGACTCCCCTTCTAACCAAAGCCTAGTCACCCCAGCTGCTTTAGCAAGTAAAAGGCCATGATAGGCTGCAAGTTATTTATTCATTATTTGAGACATTTAACCTTTAACCTTTTTTCATCCATTTATTTGTGTTATATATCATATTATTATATTATTCATTCTTCTATTACGTCTTCATCATTTTTGCCTATTTTTACTTTTACTTCACTTTTCAATCTCCTGCCTCCCTACTCTCTCCCACCACTTAACTCTTCTTAAGGTCATTTCTATAATCATATTCTTCATTATCCTCTTTCTATGATGAACCATTGAGTTAAGGTTAGGGTAAGGTCATTAGAGTTATTTATTCATTGTTTGAGACATTTAACTTTAACCTTTTTTGATCCATTTATTTGTGTTATATCATATTACTCTATTATTCATTCTTCTACTATGTTTTCATCATTTTTTTGTTGCCTATTTTCACTTTTACTTCATTTTCCAATCTCCTCTCTCCCTACCCTCTCCTACCACTTAACTCTTTTTAAGGTCATTTCTACAATCATATTCTTCATTATCTTCTTCTTACGATGAATCATTTAGTGTGGTTCGAAACATCAATTCAAAATAACATACATAGTTTAATCTAGAAGTGTTTACTCTACCATTCATGAACTTTGAAAAAATCATACCATCTATAATCATTGATTCGTTAATATTTAACAATTACTGATTTGAATGAAGAGATTTAGTTGCAATTGTGTCTACTATGAATCAAATCTAATAATTTTTTTGTATTAAGTATAGAGGAAACAACGATTACAAATTACAACTAGATGCTCTAGTTCAAAAGCCCAGTTTCAAGACTACCCCAGATACTATAAAGCAGCAAATTAGCCCCTATTACATCAGTTACAAAGTAACACCAGAAAACCCCCTGCACATGTCCTGTTACAATCCATTACATTGCTCAAGTCTGCCATAACTAGATACAACTTAACACCATGTCACAGCTATACAAAAAAAACCTTTCATTGCCACTAACGCCTCAGCTATTGTCAGTTCGTCCACAGAAGGTTCTGGTGCCTTGCTTGAGGACCACAAAAAAATAAGGCCCCCTGCAGCCAATCTATCACCCACTGCACTGACACTCTCCAAGCTGTTTCAGCTGCACATAACTGCTCAGATCTATAGAGCTGCATCATTGATTTGTCTACTAGGCCTGCTTCCCCCAACTTCCTCATCCACAACGACATCATTGAATACCTTTTGAAACCCTCTCAAAGTTTTGAGAAAAATCCCTGATTCAGTATAATCATAATTCCAGCTATGAGCTCTTTTCACTTCCGTTTTTCGAACCACCTCATCAGTTAGCAGTCTCCTGAATTTATCCATGTTAGTCTCCATCACCATTGTAACCTGCATAGCCACATTGAAAAAAATGAGTTGTTTATTGGACTCAATAAGCCCTCTAGCACTCCCTTGGAATTTTTCCTCATTCCTAGCCCTCCAAATGAACCAAAGGATCTTAGTAGTGAGACAATCCCAGAAAACATTAGCTTCCTTACTTAGCTTTTTATCACAAAACATAATATCACAGTATCTAATATTACCGTTGCTATTCCAAATTAACAAATGATTACAGAAAATATTCCATACCTCTTTTGCATAGAAAAAGTTAAAGAAAATGTGCATTATATTTTTAGGAACCCTACAGATAGTGCAGATATCAACATCATTATGAGTATGTTTAAAAGGAAGCTTGTGCAGCAGTAATTTCCATCTGAAACAGGCTTTTTTTTGCTCCTCTAAATTCTGCCAAATTGTTGTGAGAGTTTTCCTCCACCTGCAATCTGCAAGTCTCACATCCCAACAAAGATTAACATGTTCAAGAATAGACTCTTGCTTGGTAAGTTCTTTATATAAATTTTTGGCCTTAATGTCACATAAAGGTGATCCATCAAACCAAACAATATCATCATTAAAGTCACAACTATCCTTCACATTGTTAGAAACAGAAATATCTTTGCAAGCATCAACAAGAGTGTTGTAAGTTCTATTGTTAGGGTTGTCTAACCTAAATTCCTCAACCAACTTGTTCATAGACTTTAACCGACCCTTATCAAGGATGTCATGGAAAGTCATAATGCTAGAGTGCCACCACTTTTTAGCCGAACATCCCTGTAACAAGGCTAGGGGCTTATTACGGTGCTCTAGGTTCCACCATAAGGAGGAATACTCATGAAACACATTCCCATTACGGAGGTCAACATTGCCATTTTTGAAGGAGAGCTTGTGCTTAACCATTTCCCAAGCCTTCCACAGGCTAGTAAAAACAAGAGAACCCGCAGGTGACATGGGATGTTTGTTAAGAAGGATGTCACAAAGAGGTAAATTCTTCCAAGCCTTGGCCTTCTTGGGCACAGCCTTACTAATATTCCATCTAATCAGAACCTTCTAGGGTTCCTTACCTTCCATAGCATGGGCAATCCATTTAATAGCAAGCGTGATGCCCTGGATTCTTAAATCCTTGAGGCCCAGACCACCTTCCATCTTCCCCATACAACACCAATCCCACTTAACTAAATGCTTCTTCTTTTGACCTTTACCATCAGACCATAGAAAAGCCCTAATCCTCTTTTGAATTTTGTTGATTTGATAACTGTTAAAGAACCAGACCGAAGCAAAATAAATGCTATAAGAAGAGAGAATTTTTTGACAGATTTGGAACCTACCAGCAAAGGACAGATACTGCTTGTCCCAACTACCAAGCTTCTTATCAATTTTACCACTTATCCACTCCCACATCTCCTTTAAATTAGGACTGATGGCAAATGGGATACCCAGATATCTTACCAGCTTATTGGGTCCTCCCCACTGGAAGTTATATTTTTGCAGCCAATTGGGCGGATTTTCCTTCCACCCAAGAAAACTGGACTTAGGAAAAGAGATTCTAGCTCCAGAAGCCTGACAGAATAACTGCAACTTTTCCATTAGCCTATCAAGGTTTCTTTCCTCCATTTCAATAAAGATTGCAGTATCATCTGCAAACTAGATATTGATTAATTCAGACTGATCTGGGAGGCAAATCCCTCTTACTTGGGGAGAGATAGTTTGATCTCTGAGTAAATAGTGAAGAGCATCCAAGGCAATAACAAAAAGAGAGGGCGCAAGGGGGCACCCTTGTCTTATGGATCGGCCAAGGGAGATTTCCTTTGACAATTCTCCGTTAACATCAACCTGAGCCACCGCATCCTTTGGCAAGATATTCACAGCTTTGCAGAAATAGTCAGGGAACCTGAAAGCTTCCAACATAGTTCTCAGGAAAGCCCATTCAATTCTGTCATAGGCTTTTTCAAAGTCTAAAAGCAACATTGCTGAGTTTTGATTAGAGTTCCTTGACCAGTTCATGGCCTCCCAGCTTCTAATCAGATTCTCTAAAATGTATCTCCCTTTAATGAACCCAGTCTGGGTACTATTAATGAAACTTGGGAGGATATCCACCAACCTAAGAGCAAGAATTTTGGCAAGAATTTTGTAAGACACATTCAACAGGGTTATGGGCCTCCAGTTTTTAACCAGCGTCTTGTCACCCCCTTTAGGAAGGAGCTTAATAATACCCTTATTGATACAACTCCCCAAAGAACCTCTATCCAAGGCCTCCTGATAGACTTGTAACAGATCCTCACTTACCCAGTCACTGAAAGCCTTGTAGAATTCAACTGGCAGTCCATCACAGCCTGGGGACTTATCATTCTGCATAGATTGAATAGCCTTCTGCACTTCTTCTTTGGTGATAGCAGCATTCAACTTGGCAGCTTAGGTAATATTGATCTTTTTGGGGATAATGCTCCTTATGCACTCTCTAGCCCTCCTGTTGCACTCTTGAAAATCTTCAGAGGTAAAGAGTTTTGATAAAAAGCATGGAAAATAGCAAGAATATCTTCCTGAGAACTCAAGAGCCTACCATCCTCCCAGATTTGCCCAATCTGCTCTTTCCAGGATTTCTCTTTTATGTAATTTAAAAAGAATTTGGACCCTTTATCTCCCTGGTGGATCCAATTCAGTTTGGCTCTGACCTTGAGGCCTTTGGACTTGTAGGTTTGAATCTTTCTAAGATCATTTTTTGTTCTTGCCAGATTTTCACTTAAGTAAGGATTTGAGGGATCCTCTTGCATCCTTGCCTCGGCCATGAAAAGAGCCTTCTGGAGCTCATGCTCCTCTTTCATTCTGTCCTTGGCCTTTTTTTTACCAATAGTTTGAAGAAGCTTCTGCCAGGCATCCACATTTTGGTTCCACCTATTAATGGCACTGTCTTCTTTCAAAATCCACTTATTAATTTCCCTAATGGACCTAATGCCATCTCTGCAATCCTCATCTTGAAGAAGCTGAGCATTTAAGATGAATTTAGGCTTCTTGGGGGTTTCCAACCCACTATCTTGGGTCAAGGAGACCGTTGCTTTGATGGGATGATGGTCAGAGAGGGTGTAAGGGTGAACACACACATGCTGCCCAGAATTACTAGGGAGGAAGTTGACGACATTTTTACTTGCATAAAACCTATCCAGCAATCCTATTATTCCCTTGCTGAGCATTGCACCAAGTAAACCAAATGTCTTTGAACTCTCTCTTTTTGTTTTCCAAAGGATCAAATAGCCCAAACTTGTTTTTAAACCTTTGCCAGAAATGCCTTTTCGAGCCTTTCCAGGCAGCATTAATTCCCCCCACTTATCTTCCATTTGCTCCACCATATTGAAGTCCCCCCCAGAACCAAGGGCCCTTTAGGCAAATGCGATTCCATCCATAGCCACAGCTGGATTCTCTCTCTATGATCATTAGGAGCATAAACCGTTCCAATCCCCATTCTCGCACCCTCTTTTTCCAAGACAATCCAAACCACCCTGTTACAGGGCGAGATGCCACTACCCACCATGAACTGCTTCCATTTACTAGCAAGGAGAATTGTGACACCTCCTTTCCCCTTCTCATGTTGGGTGGAGAAATGGTAAGAGTCTTTCCATATGAATCTCATGTTAACCTCCAAAGTAAACCCTGTAGCTTTTGTCTCTTGTAAAAGGACAATATCTTTTTTAGGTTCCAAATTTAAGAACCTTCTCACAATATATTTTCTGTCGGGGGACTCTAGACCCCGAATGTTCCACGATATAATATTAAGATTCATGTTCACTTGCTATAGGGGTGTCCTCATGGCAGTTTTTGAACTGCTCAAAACATTTAGGAAGTTTTTCCTCAACTTCCGTCCTCTTGGCCATTGGAGATTGAATAACAAGACTGGTCTTTTTTCTTTTATTTTTGATCTACTGGCTGTTGGAGATTCCGGAGGCTGGGGCATCATATTTCCTTGGTCTCCCAGGCCCCTTTTTAGGTTTAGAGCATATCACAGACCTCTCCTTTCTGTTATCCTTCTCAACATCATCCCCAGAGTCACCTGTGGCCTCACCCGCTATGGGTGGCATGGGGTTGGACACAAAAAGTACACCACCCGGGACGGGCTCAGAATTGTCATGTTGTCTATGATCAAGTTGGTTGGAATCCGGTTGGACAACCCTAGTAATAGTATCAGACAAATAATTAGAAATACCTCCATTCAGATGATCCTCAACCTTAAGGCTATTGCACAAAGTGCCACCCGTTTCAAATTGCAGCTCTGATGTTTTCCCCATAACCGAGGATTTGGAGGAATCACTTCCAGCAATAGACCAATCTTGAAGATCACCTGAATGGTGCATTTCTAATTCAATTGTCTTCTCAGTTCTATTGACTTATTTTAGGTTAGTCTATTCAGGTTTGTATTTAGGCGGACCACACTTATTTAGCAAGTTTTACTCAATTCTTTCATGAATTTTCCGCATAACAAGTTGTTGAGCATTAAGTTTCTCAATTTGTTCCTTGCTCCAATTAATTGAAGAAGCAGGGTTTGTGATGGATTTGGGTCCAACAGCAAGGTCAATTTCCTCATTTTTATCTATCTCCTCCTCCTCGACAAGGGCATCAAATGAATTCTTTGTCGGGAGTAAATTCTGAATAGGTAAGGGCTTCCCCAGGGTTTGTACACCCTGATTCACCGAACTCAGGGGGTTTAGATCCACCACAGGATCACAATCCTGCCGAGGACGAGATAATTCCTCAACAGAGTCGGGACCAACCGGGTGGGCTTCGACAACACCCCCCATGGAATTCACCATGTCGGCACCAGCATTCTGGTTCTCCTTAGCCCCCTTAGCGGGTTTACCTGCCTCCCGATTATCTTTTCTTTTAATTAGGGGACAGTTTTTATGAATATGGCCTTCATGGCGACATAGGTAATAGGCATTTATATTGCCCAAAATTTCAAGAGGGCAACTAACAATTCTTCCCTCATCTTCAATGAGGAGCCCGGGAGGGAATTCAATCCCGGGTATTAGAGAAACGAGAACCCTAGCATCGAGGTTTGGCAGCGAGGCCTTCGCCTCGTCCATTCTGAGCACATTACCAAACGGCGCCAAAATGGACGGGACAAGCTTCCAAAATTCTGGGGGCACATTCTTCACAACGACCCACCGCGGGCAAGAGAGAGCAAGCACTTCCTCCGCAATGGCAACAGGGTTCCAAGCCAACACTCGAAACACGCAGCCACCAACATTCCAGAAAGACCTAGCAAGGGATTTGCCCTGCATCTCATGGTTTCTAAAGAAGATAACAAATAATCCCTTTTGCAACAATATACAGTAATTTATTTGAATTCCGAATTTAGAAAGCCATATGCTGGAAAACCAAGAATCCAAAAATTTCCTAGATGGGAGTTTATTGCTATCAGTAGCAGCAAAGAAAATAGCAATTTCTTTAATCCTAGATTTCTCATTTCTGATGACCTCTCTCATTTTAGGGTTAGGCTTGAGCAAAGTAAAACCGGAAGTGCAAGAAGGCTTACCTTGATCTCCAGAAATGCCATCAGAACCCACCATTGACTGTTGACCTGAAACAGAGAATTGCGCGCCAGTTGGGATAACCGTTTCCTTGCCCGCAACTGCATCTTTGAAGCTTTTACTACTTGTTGCGCCCTCACTGTTCACAGGGGGTACGGGTACGGCCTTATCTTCCTCCATAAAAGCCCCCAGGGGGCTGAGCCGCAAGGAGCCCTCAGAACCGAGCCGCCACGGCATGAAACCGGGAAGACACAAAACAAGGCCAAAGAAAGAAAGACACGGGAAACGAAAGAAAAAGAAAATGGAAACATAAAACCGTAACAGGGCACACAACCCAAATTACGGCCTGAGCCACGTTGACACACCTCCGTGGGGGAGAGTCCTGCCTCCCCCACACGTCACCTCTCCAGGTACCAGGCACACCGACCGAGGCACAACTACTCCTCTGCGTCCAACCTTTGATCTTCTCCGAGTTCTAGTTCATATTTTTAATTTATATCCAAATCTAATAATCATATATGTATATGTATATGCATATGTATATGTCTATGTATATATGTATGTGTGTATATATGTATATGTGTATATGTATATATATATGTATGTATATGTATGTCTATATATATGTATACAATTAAAAATAAACTTGTAATAAATAATCATTTTAATATATAACAATTTTATATTAATAATGAGAGAAGAAACATTGTCAACATGTAATATCTAACTTTTAATGATTTTTAGTATATATTCTATTTATTTTATTTATAAAATTTATTTAATATATAATAATTTGTACTATAACATTTATTTAAAAGTTACTAATAAAAATTAGGTTTATAATTATGGATAGTATTATCATAGTTAGAATTAGAGATAGGTCTATGATTAAGATGATGGTTTAAAATTTATTGTTAGGATTAGAGTTAGGAATAGGGTTAAGGTTAAGGTTAGGGATAGAATTAGAGTTAAGATATGAGTTAGGGTTAAGGTTAGGTCATTAAAATAACTAATTAACAATACTAAAACACTATAATTAACAAAATTTACATTTATTTTTATTCACATTAATAAAACTCACATTTAATTTTTATCAAATCTAAAAAACAATAATTACAATACCATTAAGACAAGTACAACCACTACCTCACACTTGTTAAATATTGATCATTCTTTCAAAATAAATACATAATTAAATGAAAATTAATATCAATATACAAACTATCACCATTACACTAATATAACTATTTACGCCGAAGGCGTTCCCTCAATGAAGGTTGCCAATCCATTTTCTCTATCGACGGTTTAAAAAAGGATGCAAAATCATTTAGAATAGATCTTGATCGTTCATTACTCCTTGTTGTCTTCCCTTCTGTCTTATTCGTTCATTTCGAAGCTATTTTTAACAGTCGACGGTTGGAAAGCACGGACGCGCTTGGCAAGGTTCTCCATCCATCCACAACCGTTGATTGTTTAACTCTCATTACAAAATATCTGCCCTACTTTCGTGACCTTCTTTTTTATCAGTGACATCAACAGAGATTTGTGCAGAATCTTGAGGTAAGTCGCATTTCTCTCGGCGTTAATGGTTTCCACTCCATATTTTACTGCTTCCCCGCAAATCTTCGGCGTACCCATTGCACACAAAGGTGCGATTACTAGTAATATATCAATTGTACCTTTTAAGTGGAATTACTCTACGTACTGTACCGTAAGGTGGAATTACTCCTCCATTTAAGGTCCCCAGCCTTGCCATCGTCATTCCCCTACATATCCTGAGTGAGCTGTTCATATACCTAGCCTACTAGGCTAATGAATATGTCTTATAGTTAAGAATTTGTTGATGACAGCTACTAACAAGGCTGACCTGGATATTTATTGATCTCACTTATGAATAAATGTGATGTGATGCAAAGCCAAATCCCCATATCTTGAAAAGCAAAGCTTTCAATTGGAGGTCCCTTTGTTCCCTCAGAACTCTGCTGCCCATCTAATGGAACGTACTAACTTCATGAACTCTCACATCTATATCTCAGAAGTTAATCAAGGCAGGCAGATGCCCATTAAAAACCTGACCATTGCAGTTCAGTTTTGCCTTAATATATCAAATATAAATCACACCGCCAGTCTATCAGATTTATGTCCCACCACGCTTCTGATTATTTTGCAGGTAATTATGAAGGCTCATATGCTTCAAGGGGAGCAGGTACAGGTCGGTCTTAACTCATCATAACTTTACCGCTCTATTGAATTTAACATTAACACGGGGTTATTGCATGAATTTAACATTAATACGAGGTTATTGCATGAATTAATGAATACTATAAACTGTCGTCGAATTGAAACATAGAATTCTATGAAAACCGTTGAACATGGAGCATGTACAATGTATCTTTCTGTTCAGTTCTCTGGCTCTGTGTATTCTTGTCTTTGTGAAAGGTGGTGGAGGATTTGAGGCAGCCATTGGAGCAGGAAACAGTGATTATAGTATTGTTGTGCGTCAAGTTCCTGCTCTTTTCACATTTGGGGACTCCATTGTGGATCCTGGTAACAATAACTTCATACCCACCTTGGTAAAAGCTAACTTTCCACCCCATGGCAGAGATTTCATTGATCAGGAGGCTACTGGTCGCTTTTGTAATGGGAAACTCTCGACAGATTTTATTGGTATGTTTAAAACCTGTGGAAACAATCTTCTACATATGTAAATAAGTGATTTTCAACTTTGTAAGGCAAAATAAGGACTTTTTAGTTTGAAAAAGTGATTCCATAGTCATGTCTGGTTCTCCTAACGCACCTTTTCTGCTAATGCATGGACTATGATTGGTACATTCAGCTGCAGGGCTGGGGCTGAAGGACAAACTGCCTCCATTCTTAAACCCTCACCTTGATCCCCAAGATCTGCTCACAGGTGTAAGCTTTGCTTCTGCAGGAACTGGATATGACAACCTCACTGCAGAGGCTATTGTAAGTGTACTCCAATTTGAGTATGTTTTATGATAGATGTAAGCTTTTGGGTTCAACTGTGTCTGTTTTTCTTTTGATATTTGGATCACACGCAGTGACCCATCATCAGAAAAAGGAAAAATATTAAAAGAAAAACAGACACAGTTGAATCCAAAACATGTAACTTCATGGACCGTGGAAAATTCATATGATTAATGGTTTTAAGCTTCCATGGATAAATCTTCTGTTTTGAATACCCATGCACCAGGCTTATGGTAATGTTGTGAAGTTGAACTTTAATTAGCCTGGCCAGCAAAATGAAATTATGTAAATGACAGCTAAGATTTATATATCTTGCAGTCTGTTATACCATTGTGGAAACAAATGGAGTACTTCAAAGAGTACAAGTCTCTGTTGACAGAGATGGTGGGAGAAGAAAACTCATCGTTTATAGTTGGGGAAGCCATATTCCTGATCTCAGCAGGGACTAATGATTTTCTAGGGAATTACAACCGATTTCCTCTTAGAAGGCAGCAGTTCAACATTGAAGAGTATGAAGACTTTCTGCTGGAACTCTGCAGTAGTTTTATTGAGGTAGAAATGAAGGCAATTTTTTTCATAGAAATGTCATTCTGTTAAATAAATCAATAAGGGAAACTCAATAGATTTAGTCAAGAGCTGTGGAAGTGCTAAATTTAAATTTAGTTATTTATTAGGCCATAAGATGGAACTTTGTCTACATTACTTCTGTAAGTTATTTATTTTGATATGTTGTTATGTTATGTTGCAGAAGCTGTACAAAGCTGGAGGTCGGAAATTTGGTGTCTATGGTATTCCCCCACCTGGGTGCCTGCCACTCTCCAAGACGTTGTATGGGCAACCCAATGCAGAAGGATGCATTCAGGAGCTTAACAAACATGCTGTTTCTTATAATACAAAGTTAAAATCAATGATCAGAGGCCTCAAACTCAGCCTTCCTCAGATTAAAGTCACCTTCATTGACATCTATAACAGTTTTCATGACATTGTAGAAAATCCTGTTAAATATGGTATGAATTTTTATGCATTTTTTTTTTCTAATGGAGAGTTTTCTGCAGTTAGATCTAGAAACTAGGAAAGAGTTTTATCATTGTTATAAATTTAATATAATATAATTTTCACAACTGCAATTTGTTTTCCTAACGTAAAATGTAAATTATTTGTTGCAGGCTTTGAAATTTCTAGCAGGGGTTGCTGTGGAACAGGGTTGACAGAGGTTGGCCCAACATGCAACGATGGAAACCCAGACACTTGTTCAAATGCCTCCGAGTATGTCTTTTGGGATGCTGTTCATTCTACAGAGAAAACATACGAGATTACTGCCAAGATGGTGCTAGAAGCGTATATTTCGAAGCTTCTCTAGTTAACCACTAAAGCAAACATGTGTTTATGCCAAGGTTTAGTGTATAGCAGATGTTTTAGTAAATTAGCATTTAAAATTTTATGCCCATTTTGTATTTGTAATCAAGCAATTTTTTGAAGTGCGAAAGTTAGGGTGCTTTTTATTCAGTTTTATGGTTAGTTTTTATTATTGAAATGACAAAAATTGTTGGCCAATAGGGTGTTGTACTTAAACTCCAACCCTAATTCAAATGAAGAATCTTGTTTAGAGTTGGCAAAAGCTAAGATCCATTTTATTTGTACCTATGCTCATCAACTATATATATGTATGGCCATCATGCATGCATCCATACTATATGCATGATTAGTGAATAAAATAAAATAAAATATAATTTACATTTATATAAATGTGAGTCAATATAGTTAGAAGTGACATTTCCCTTGTAGCATAGTTGTTTGATGTGTGGTAATAAAATGTAGATCATGAGTTTGAATCATAATGATTTACATAATTTTTGATTAATAAACATAGTGTTTTTTAACAAATTGATTGAAAAAAGACAATTTATAAATATTCTCTAAATATTTAGCAAAAGTGTTAATTATATGTTAGCATGCCCATTGCATGTGAGACATGTAAAAGCCTCTAAAATGAACATCTTAAATATACTCGAAGTTATAACTTGTATGGATCTCAGCCTTCACCCTTGGAGTTGGCATGCATAGGAATCACACCCCCAAATCCTATTTTGAAGAGAATAAAATTAATCCTTTTAGTATTGTGCATTATCATTTTTGAAGTATATTGCAAGTTTGGAGCTTGCTCACAAACCTTGGACGTTGCTGGTTTGGAACATCTAGGGATTTAGGGAGAACATGATTCTTTTAATTCAATAGATTCTTCAAAGGTGTGTTTAAATACCACCTCTTCTCTACTAGATTAAATGGTTGTATACAACAATGGTCTAATTTTAGTCATTAGAACTCTATAAAGTCCATAAGTTATGAGTTTAGATTTTGTATTAATGATCCAAGAAATCAACTCCAAAATTATATTGAGCAATTGGGTTCATGTTGTCTACATAGGTTGAAGTATTAATGAAAAGCTAGGAGAGTGAGTTTGTTAATATGTTGGTGAAAAGGATGTGTGGTAATGACTAGGGATGATTTCAAATGGAATGTGATATCTCTAGAATGTCTTTGATCAATGTTATAAAGCTCAAAATAACATATAAATGCTATTTTAACAAGTTTGTTGCTTGGAGCTATAAGTGCCTAAAATTGCATACATCGACATGATAGTTCGATGATGATTTGGCAATCCATATCAAGATTCACAAGGCATGCATTACATATCTTATTAGAATTTTGCTTCTTGATGACAACTCCTTCATTCCTTTAATCTCTTGTCCATTTGTCTGCCTTGTGAATCAAGTTTTGGGTACTTGTGTACCACTTTTTTTTTGTAGACCTTTAATTGAAGGGTCTCTCGAGAAACTATATGCTTGTGCAAGTGACTTGTTTTAAGTTGTAAGGTTGACTAGGTGACAAATCTTACATTATAAGGTTTCTCTAGTGACTAATGTATTTGGTGAATGCGCAATTACTTTAGTTTGTCCTTTTTCCACCATTTTTTATTGCAATTGAGGGTTTTTTTAGTCTTGATTGAGCCATCTTTGTCGTTAACTAATTATCCATTCTCCTTGACAAATTATCCTCTCCCTTTAACTCTTAATCAACTCTCTAATATTCCCCCAATCATTTCTCTATGATTGAAAAGCTTCAAGCTTATTTATATTCCCCTTTTCTTTGGCATTCAAGAAGTTGTTTTCTTATTTTGCATTTTGCCAAGATTCTTGCTAATATCTCTACATTCTCTATTCCCCATTATTTTTGTGCAAAGATAGTAAATCACCTATAGAATTTTTTTTCGCATTGCAACCTCCACTTACAACATTCTTATGCTTAATAGAGGACATCCAAAGCCTTCTTCCTTTGTGCATTTACACTTCAAATCTTTATATATTTTCCAAGTTATTGTAATTTTTTTTAATTTTGGAGCTTCCCTATCCATCTCAACAAGAGGGGGTTCCAATTGTTATAGAGGAGGATCCAAAAAGAAGTTGGGCTCTTCGAGGACAATCCACCATTGGCAGCACTAAAAAGCTTTTGTGAAGTTTTTGATTATCAGAAAAGGAGGTTTTGAAGAGGCCCCAAAATCTTTTACAACAAAAACAAGTTGCTAAAAAAGATAAGACAAGAAATGCAAGCAACCCTAGGATAAAACTGTTGTTACAAAATAAGCATTACCATACCAACAATAGACTAATAGCAAAAAATCAACAAAAAAGCAGACTAAAAATTAAGATTACAACAAATTCTTTAAGATCCTAGTTGCTTCTAGATCCCTACAGATGACCTTCTCACATGCATCTCAACAACTTCCTCCACTTCCCGAGTAGGAATGACAACACTTTTCTTCATCTTGCTTCTAGTTCTTATACATGGACCCACATCCATAGCTTTATCTAGGAGATATTTTTGGCCATCATCCTCCACATCATGCGCTTCTTTCCCCTTAATAAGTGGTTTCCTAGTCCATTTATGAGCCTTCTTGTTCAAAATAGACAACCCCTTCACATTAGTGTGAAGAGATGCTTTGCTAACATGTATAAGTGTGATCAGGTCCTCATGAATTTTAGTAACCTTCTCCTCAAGAGCAGTTAATATGGATTCATGGTTCTTTGCCAAATTAGTAGCATCATCCACAACCTTATTGAGAACAACATTCATAATCTTAACCTTGTTGGTAACGGTCATCTCCAATTTGTTGTTGTTAACAATACCAACATTAATATTTGCCAATGAATTTAACTTGATATTGATCTGTTTTACCTCAGATAAAATTCATTTTGAAACTTTTGAAGAGGCTCATAGTCCCATCCTTCGCCATCCTAATGACAACAATAGAGTCAAACTTCTCCCAATGGATAGGCTCTTCCTATAATTTGGCCAACCTCTCGGGCTGAACATCATGGAAAATACCTCCAAGAGACTCCAAATTAACTTTACATTTACTCACAAACACCACACCAATAGGAGAAACATCCAAATCCACCAAGTCTTTCTCAACCCTGTTCCCTTGAGTAGCAATTTCAAGATCCTCCAACTTCTTAAACAAACCTTTTTCACCCACGACAACATCCTAGACTTTTTCCTTACCGACCATCACCTCAACCCTTGAGACAACCTCCTTGTCCTTTCCCAATCCCATGTCGAGGGATTTCTTCCCCATAGGGCTCTTACCTTGAACCCTTTTCTCGCTTTCCACTGCCAAAATTCTTCTTTTCACATCAGGGGGAAGAGACGACTCCACCTTTTTAGAGCTTTGGCTCCCTTTCTTAACCTTAACCAAACCTTTACCCTTTACCATAACTGAAGGATACTCCTCAATGTCCATATCCGTATGCAAACCACCTGACCAAGAGGGGAGATCCTCTTTCTTACCCCTTTTCTTGGGCGGTTTGTCAAATTCTTCCAAGGAAATAGAGTGCTCTTCAAAAGAACCCATCTCTTCATCCAAATTTCCATCAAAATCATTACTTGTATCATAACCAGATGGGACTTCCTTAAGCTTGCGAGCTTTGGTTAATTTTGAGACTTCATGCATATACTTAGCTTTAACATATTCCATTATCAAGAGCATTAGACCCTCATGCAGAAAGGGATTATTGGGGTTTTTCTTGAATTTCATAATCTCATTTTCCAGTGAATTGAGCAAATAAAATGGGAATGACACCAAATTATTATGCCTAAAGTGGTTAAGCAACATGAAATGAAAGCCGTAGATGGCAGAGAATCTACCATCTAAAGTGATGGTCATGGATGAGTGATAGATTTGAAGTAAGTCTAAATCTAGGTGTATGTGGTATGTGGTGAAATCTTAGGTATGTCTATGTGTATGCTAATTTATGTTAGGTCTACCTCTATAGGTATATTTGTAAGATTGTAGGATCTGATGACAGTAAGCAATATAGATGATAGTTTGGTTCAATTGTACTAAAAGATAGATTAATTACATCATAAGGTGAGTCAATTGTACTAGGCATAGATTCAGATGTATGATTTTGTGTAAAATTTATAATAGTCTAGTTTTTAAAATAGAATCAATTGCGCTACATGCAAAATCAATTGTGTCACAAACAAAATCAATTACACTATAAGGTAAATCAATTATGCTACAAGATAAGTCAATTGCACTAAAGTAAGATAGTTGTATTATAGGATTGAGCAGATGCATTATTTTAGGCTGAAACTATATTTCAATGTTTACTATGAAAATAAATTGCATAGAAGGATAGATAATTGCGATACAAAATAGTCAAGTGTGAATTTCTATAGTTCAGTTGCATAATTTTATGGTATTTTGTTTGATTTGATTTTTTTTAGCAAAGTTTGAAAAGAAAACAATCACATAATAAGATACAATAGCTTTTGATATTTCTAGGGTAATAGGATGAATAGTGTTATTGGTCTGATACAATAAAAACATGCCAGACACAATAATAACCTAGTTGTTCAAATAACTAGTAAAGGCACAATTAATAAAATATCGTAGGAGTACACAGATACACATGCTCCACTCTCAAAAGGGGATATCTAGGTCTCTAGTGGCATAAGGTCTCACTTTCCTCCTTCCCTTAAAGGCTTTTTACACCCTCAAAAGAATTCTATCTCATCCTAGGATGATACATGTTGGATAACTTCATGCATGATTTTGTACATTGCACCCCACTAGCTATAACATTCAATGGTCTTAAACTTCTAATACAAAGGTTTTTAGTGGTGTCGATGAATAGGAAGCCCATTTGTAGTGCTCAATATTGGAGGTCTCCCCCACTCTCTTCACATGACAAGTCTTGATGGACTGAGGGTCTTGCGGCTTGGCTTGAATGACGTTGGCCACACTTTGGGGTACAACTTTTGTTCTCACCCTTTATATACCCCACTCAAAAATGTGGTTGAGGTCGTCTTTGGGTGATGAAATCCCCAAGAAGGCCTCCTGATAAAATAAAAATAAGGAAAATGTTACTATTTTTATCCCCATGCTCACACTAGGCACAAGGGGAGAGCATACACAGATAACACTTTCTTGGGTAAAAGAAAAAAAGTGTGGACTCAAAAGTATTTATGATCCCTAGGCTGGCACTAGGTGCAAGGGGAGAGCATACATACTAAAGAATCCACTAGATACAACAAATAAATTATTTTTCATGAAGAAATCAAAATGTGAGCTAATCTAGAAAAACTAGGACACAAGACCCTACATCAAATATGTCAGTAATTTTAGAGTTTTGTATTCTACCAAAAAAAGCTACAACTACATAGATTAAGACAGTAACCAAGAAAACCATAGCCCAATACACATATCAATTGCACAATAGAATGGATCAATTTTGCAACCTGAGTCAAATGTGTGACACAAAGAAATTAATAGCGCAAAACTAGAGAAAATTTAGAAGAAAAATATAGAGTTGTAGAAACATATACCTGATCAGCTGCACCATTTACCTATCATTTTCATAATTTCCCCAATCAATTGTGTCATTTATTTAGTCAATTGTGCAATTTATTTAGTTAAATGTGTTGTTTCTTCAATCAATTGCACAGTTCCTTCAACCAATTGTGTTGTTTCCCAATTAGTTGTGTTGTTCTAGCATCCAATGTGCATTTTTGGCATGAAAATTAATTACACATTTTCTAACATCAATTGTGCAATTTCTAAATTTAATTGCACAATTATGATGTCAAATGCATAAATTTGGTAAATTAAGCTTTCAAATAGATAAAACATAGATCAAATATCCCTGTAGGTATCAAATGTGGATAATGGTGAAAATTACATTGAATGGTCGATCAAATGTGTCTAATCATGAAATTTCTTTGTTGTGTATAGGATTAGATGCATCATTTGTCGAATCAAATGTGTTGTTTGGTCAATCAGATGCACCAAATTCTAGATTAATTATGCTATATAATCCTGTAACCTCTTTAAAAAAATTTATTAAATTAAATGGGGTGTGGGTCCCACTAGGCATGCCAAAATGTATGAGCTAAAAATTGATTGTGATAAATAGAAAAGTAAACAACAAATACTCAATTCACAAATCAATATCAAAACCAAACCAATAGAGCATAAGGAAATTGCATAACACAAAAATACAACAAACCTACAAATGAAAGACCTCACACAACAACCTTCCTAAGCTCCATTGTTCTCTAATTGCACCTTGAAGAAGGGCATAATAATTGCTCTCAAATTTTACACAAAAGTACTTTGGATGATATGTGTATAGATTTCTTGATAATTTTTGGAGAATTCAGAGGAGGATTAATGAGATGGATGAAGATTTTTTTATATATTGAGTGGTAATGATCAACAATTGATATATGATGAGAGACTGAGTAGATCAATGGGTGAGAATCCATGAGAGGAATTGATGGATAGTTAATTGATTGCATGATTTCAATGAACTGAGTGCATGGATCAGTTAGGAGGATTTGATTGATTAAAGAAGTGTCAGCGACTGTTAGTCAAATTGAATAGATTAAATAGATGAGCAATTTGATTGATGATGATCTGAAAGTGAGTTGGAGTTGATTGATGAGGTGGAAATGCATGGACAATTAATAAATAATAAATAATTTTATTTTTTTGATTGGTAAAGCTTGTGAAATGTTTGCTTTTTCAAACCCCAAACCACCATACCAAACATCCAATTCCTACTCACAAATCTACCCTCCTTCTACCCCCAAAAACAATAGCTGAAAAATATAAAAATTCAAGCAATACAAAATCTGCACCACCACATTCCTTGAACAACCCATTGCTTACTTTTTCCTTTTATCAGGGGAATGAAGAATCATGTTGAAAGCGACGCCCTTCTTCTTCCTCCTCCTCCTTTGAACCATGTTCCAGAGCTCCTCCTGTTCATCTTCCCATGATGGCTCTCCCATTTCCTCATTTGGGTTGTGCTTTTCCTCTAAGGAAGCTAAACTTCCACACTTCGACCTATCACCCAACTCACCACTTGGAACGCTGCCTTGCTTCATCTCAAAAGACACACCTGACGTTTGCTTAAACTTCTGTGGGGGATTAGTGGCAGCAGAGACAATTGGGTCCTTAACCTTCTCATTTGCAACTGAGCCTTCTTTCTCCACGGAATAGTGATGGGGGGACACCTCTTTCCACCACGTTGCCTGATTAGCTTTCTTGCGTTGACAACAATGCTCAACAATATGACCCGTGTTGAAGCAACTATGACACCGAAATGGTAAACCTTCATAATCAAGCAATTGTTGCCATTCCCCACCTAAAAATTTCAAATTTATAGTCATTGGAAGATCTCTTGTAATGTCCATTTCTACCAAGATGTGAGCATAAGTAGTATGTAGAAAGTTTAAAGATCCCTCATCCACTCCCAGAAATTTCCACAGCATGTTCCCAATGACTTCAAAGCAAGGTTTGAACCAAAAATGTAAAGGGAGATTTGGAAGCCTTACCCAAAGTGGAACCAACCCAAAGGATTTGGTGGTTGGATTAAACGCTAGATGCCACGACTTCAACATTAGCATATATTTGTCCTCCCAACTCCATTGGTAATCAAAAAGCACAACATTCTTGTCCTTCACATTGTCAAACACTACCACAAAAAAACCCCTTCACACTAGGGTAAATTTGCACATCACCTTCCATGATTAGGCACCATGTATTTGTTATCCAGCAATGTAAATCTACTAAGCACAGCCAGAAAACCCGAAATCTTCCTATTAACCCCATTTTATCAAAATACCGTGTTATCTACTACTTCGTTTGCTATTTCTCCATCTATGGAGATAGAGGGAGTATCCCCAACACATCACAAAGGCTTGGGTTCTTTCACCTTGCCCGTCACTACCAAATCCTTCCCTAGGCTATTTGAATGCTCCCCATTTGCCTTCTGTTCAGTCTTTGGAAAATGGGTTTGACTCTAAAGAGCCCCTATTCTTTGGTATTGGTCGCTCCTAAACCAACCATTTTGCATCTCCACACCACACACCCCATCCTTCTTTGCCGAAGCTTTCCCATCCTTCACCACCACTGGATAAGAATGACTTCTTGGACCTGTAAAACGAGGAAAAGACCTCCCCAAAGTATTGTAGGAAACCCTAGCCGCAACAAAGGAGGTCCAGTGCAGAGGTAGCATCGTGAATTCTTGTTCTTTTAATTAGTATACTTGATTACATGTTCTCCACTCAGGATACAATTTTAATTAAATAAATAATTGATTTGTTTCATGTGTAAAGGGGAAAATAAATATTTTTATTTATTTCTGGAAGAAAGATAATTATGGATAAGAATAATTAGAAATAATTGTTCAATTATTAAAATTTAGGAAAAGATTAATGTTGAGATAAATTAATTAAATAATTATAAATTATTTAGTCAATTGTTAGAGGGAAATAATTAATAAATTAATTAAATAATTGAAATTATTAGCCGATAGGCTATTTATTGTGGTTTGTTCCCATTAGATTTGTCTCACGTCGAAATTGTCTCATACCTAAAAAAAATTTCGGGTAGTTGAATCGACAATCTCAACCGGAAGAACTATGATCTATTTGTCCTACAATCTGATCCAATCGCTGCAATCTTTTCATTCTTATCCTTATCCTGCAGAAGTCTTTTGTCTAGCTTGAGAATCATCTTTTTGCTTTTGTAGGGTTTTGTAAAATTTTCATGCAAACTTTGCCCATTTTTTCTCATTGGCATCTTCGACAACACAACACATTTTGTGCAAAGTATTGAGGTAAGTCGCTTGCCATGGTTTCAATGAGTTTATTTTTTTTGGAATATGTACACTATCGAATCATATATTGCAAAAATTTTAATGTTAAAAAGTTTCTGCTGTGGTAGGGTTTTGTTATTTTTTCCTGTAACCACTACCCATTTCTCTCATCGACAACATTGACAACAAGATGCAATTTGTACAAAATATTGAGGTAAGTCACTTGCCATGGTTTCAGTGTTTTTTAGTTTTTGGAAGATACAATATAGACAACATGTTGCAACAGTCCACAAAATTATTGAATTGATTTAGGATTTCAATTTTGGCATATAAATTGGCCTAGGTTCACATAAAAGAGAATTGCAAATACCCACAACCCAATATTTATTTTTGTTTGGTGTTTCTTTCCTTGAAGGAAATGGTAGATTGTGAGCTTTCAATGAGGTTGGATCGTGCAAGGCCTCTACTGCGAGGGAAATATGATCAGATCGATCCATTACTACCTAAATTTAGGTATGTACTATTATAAGGAGCCTCAGAGTGTTGGCACAAGCATGGCAGTTTCTTTGAACATCTCATGGATGTTTATAGAATTTTGAAGATATGGAACACTCTTGATTCTATTACCAAGTGTGGTCTATTTCATTCTAGTTGTTCCAATTCTTCTGTTAATTTTACAATTTTTTAGCCTAATGTTGACATGCAAAAAGTAAAAGACCTTATTAGGGATGAAGCAGAAGAGCTTGTGCACATGTTCTATATTGTTCCCAGACAACCTCTTATTCACGACAATCTGGTAATTTACAATAAAAATTTATGTAGCCTCCATGGGGAAAACTCCTTTACCCCTCCCACCCTAACAAGGATCTCTCTTAAAGCCCTGGAGTCATGTATACATCCTTGATGAATACCATTAAACAAGATATATCTCATCTTTTACTATTAATTTATTTCCTTGTCTTTTCTCCTATTACAGAGTCCTGAAATTTTCATCCATGTTGTGCATTTCCAAATTGTGTTATTGTATTCTCCTTTAAATTTCTCTACCAATGTAAAACCTTCTAGACTTGATGTGTATTAAATGGTACTGCCTTTCAATATGATTCCTATGATTGCATTGTTTGCTTCTTATGCAGTTTCTTGTGGGGTGTATCCCCCATGTGTTAAAATCTATAGTGTCCACAAAGGGGAGGGTAGGGGCAACAACAACAGTATATTCAACTGCCATATTAGAGTATCTAACAGCAGAAGTTTTGGAATTGGCAAGAAATGCGAGTCAAGATCTCAAAGTGAAACGTATCACTCCACAACATTTGCAACTTGCTATTCGAGGAGATGAAGAGCTTGACACTTTGATCAAGGGTTCCATAGTAGGTGGAGGTGTCATTCCTCATAATCACAAGTCACTTATTAACAAAACCACCAAGAAGGATTAGCTTTTTGTACTTTGCGTAGTTGTTTAACATTTCATTATACAACTTAAGAGTCATGGGATTGATACTTGTTATTTCAAGACCAATGTATTCTTGCTCCCTTGTTTTGTAATATGGCTTGGTATGATTAGTTATTGTCACTTGATTATACTATTTTGTGACATTGAAAGACAATCTCAATTCCTGAAATCATAGAGCCTATCTAGATGGTTTTGAGAAGTCAATTCAAATTTCTCTTAAATATGTCAATTTAAATCTTCCTTAGCACAGTCCTCCAAAAGCCACACTTTCTTCTACTGGTCTAAAGGCCTTTAAATCCCAGACATCCTTTTTCAAGAAAAAAACTCAAAATAGTGCCTAGCTTTGAAGTACCTACAAAATCCTAAAATACTTTACTATTTAAAAGCCAAATTTTGTTCATAAGTTGCACCTTTTTAAGTAAAAGGGTAAAAGCCATAACTTATTTGGAAACATGGGATATCTTTTCTTAATTCTTCAGACATGAAAGCTTCCTTAGTCAAAAATGCTTTTGATTTTGATGATTGACAATTTCTTAGCATGTTCAAATTAAATTAGTATTTTCCTCAACTACTATAGAGTATATGATCATCATTGTAACGCCCGTCATGCAACCCAGAGAACATAGACAAAGCAAATAATTTTTTTATTTTTATTTTTAAAAACATCACAATTGAACATACAAGATCATTAACCATAAGCACATAACACATTACATTACACTAGTACACTTAGTTCTCTGGGGCACGCGAGGTTACTTCACAAACAACTAACAACGAAACAAAGATAACAACAACACTATTCACTACTTATAGCTATACTCAATGATCACACAAGTTACAAGAAAAGATAGAAGTGATTTACTAACTTTGGCAATAGAGTCTACTTACTTAGGTCAGCTTAACATGCCTCTTACATTCTATTTTATCAACAAGTCCTTGCTCCCAATGCCTATACCTGCAAGGTCTACATGACTTGGCACACACATCAAATCAACGATAGTTAGCACATGATCACTAAGAGAAGCTATATAAATCAATGGTAGTTTTTTACGTTATCGGAAATAAACGACAAGTCTCAAACAAGACTCAGAAGAACAGTCCTAGGGGCCCGACCTAATGCCTCGGGAGCTCATCACTCGATGGCCTTGCCTACGTATATAATTCGCAGAGGCACCGTAGTTCGACAACTTGAGCTGCTCCAACTCATTGACTGACCAACCAAGGGTTCACTCATAAGACATTCAAGGAGGAATCTACCCCAACACAAAGTAACACAACACCACACGTTTCAATTACACTTAGCTTGACCACTAGGTTCACTACACCATTTCTCTCAAACTAAGTTACTTAATGATCTAGCAAATCCATTATTAAATGATTAAGAACATAATCCACCAACAAAAGTATTCCACTTCGTCATCAACTTAAGTTCCTCCACTTTCTAACAAGAAGACAATCAATTACTCAACTATGAAATAATTATAAAAACATGAAACCCTACATATATATTGATTGCTAAGGGAATTTCACCCCATACTCCTTTATCCTCTGGAATAGCTAAATTTATACTTTAAAAACTACAATAGTAGAACTAGTCTTAGCTTTACTAATCAATCTAGAATATCTCTATAACTCAAGGATCCCATTCGATGAAATATTACAAGTAAAACATTCATTTTACTATAACCCTAAGTCGACATACATATAGAAGGTAAGGGTTAATTTCCTTACATTTATATAAGTATAATTGGTAGTTCCCGCTAATATTACACTACCCAAACACAGTGTAGTTTTGAATAAGGAATCTCACATATACTAAGGAAACAAAGGAGGGGACTAATAGCACTAGCATTGTAAACAACTATACAACCTCAACACCCTTCTTAGCCTAACCTAAATATATAGAATTATCCATTAAATTCATTACTAATGTAACTAAACCATCTAGAAATCTTCAACCCTGTAGTAGAAAACTCAATTACCTAAATCAAAAGGGACATCAATGTGACAAGACAATTATGCTTCTTATTACTCTACCTTACAAGATTTAAAAAAATAAAATAAAAATAAAATAAAAAGAAACAAATAATTGCTTTCATAAATATAATTCTATTTAAGGAGATGCTAATTGTAATTTCTAATGAAGATATTATACCTCATCTATCGAACATCAATGACTCCAGATATAATAAAGGAAATTCTCTTAGATTTATGAATTTGTTATCATGACAATGGAAAGTGGATGAAGCAGGGATAGTTTTCGGGTATAAGGTGCAGGAATAGAATGTTAAATCCATACAAAAGCAGTCAGCATACACTAACTTACCCTAAAAAAAAATCTAGAATAAATCTTTTCAATAATCTAAATTCTTCCAAAATTAACTACAAAACACATTTTTTAAAAAAAACTGGATTTTATTTTAATTATAGCAACGAACTATGCTTTAACAAACACATATAACAAGATCTCAAATTAGAAGATTATCTATCTGGACTTCTGAGGAATGTGTTGGACAGCGCATACAAGGTGAAGTTGTTGAAAGGATTGATTGTATATTGTTGGGACATGCTATTGACAGTCTAATCACTGCATTTCTAATATCTATCGCCTACTTATACTTATGTTTATCCTCTGTCTATAATTTTATTTACGTGTAAGGAGCATTTTCAAAACTGCCAATATAGGTTTTGATTAATTGGAGGTCTTAGCAAGCTATTTTTGCCCCTAGAGTTTACAACCATGTTGATTAAGATAGTTCCACAGACAATCTCTGAGAATATGTAATCTCTGTAATAAATATAAATATATTTTATGTTTCTCTAAGCAGAAGTGTAGGTAGATTATGATTTATATTATGTTAGCTATCCATGATGGACAAATTAAATGGGATATATAATCTATTGTGTAGAGAATCTATTATAATGTTTTGCAAATCGCTGTCTTAGAAAATATAAAGATATAGTCTAATTTGCAGCTGCTAGTAATATCATCAACTTGTACACTTGAGAGGTGATTTTCCATAAGAAAATTGATACAAAGCCTAATAGTTTATTTAATTTTTTTTTTTTTAAAAAACATTATATTTTTTTCAATACAAGATGGAAGAAATGATGCGTGGACAAAGAGGATGGGTAGAATTGGCTATATTTTATCTTCAAGTACTGTAACTGTGATAGATTGTAAGTGGAATCAATGAGGTTATTTAAATCTTTAAACTGCCTATCATGTTCAAGTGCAGCAGCTGCGATAGATTGACAATGGGATCAGAGGGATTATTTAACCTCTACAACACTCTATTTTCAAGTACTACAGATGTGACTGGTTGCCAATAGAACCGGCCTATATCCGACTAAGGCTTATGGCTGGGATATGATGGAAGATACCACTCTAATATCCATATATGACATCATGCTTCCATCTCATGTAGCCGCCATCAAGAGTATTACAAACCAACGAAATGGGGAAGCTCTTTATAAAAAAGATATTCACTGTTCTAGACAACAGCTTAATGCCAACTACATGCCAGCAATAAAATCCTCTTCCAGTATTTCTGTTAAGGAAATTTTCTTTAGATCCAAGGAATTTAATCTCATTACCAGGTGGTACAAATGATTAAATCCCACACACGACTTAAGAAATGAAAAAGTCTAAAAAGGGTAGAAAGAGCTACGCCAGTGACTCGGGAGAAACTTCAGTCTGAGAGAAAGACAAAGCCGATTAGGACTGGCCGGCTTGAGTTTCAATCCAAAATTTGGTGGAAAAGGAAGGAGGACAACTGGAGCTCTAACCAGAAATTGACAAATCTTATTTAAAAGTATCAACAAGGTTTAGAGCTTCTAGATTCTTGAGCTCGGTTCGAGATGTTTCAATTTACATAGAAACTCTGGGATAAATATAAAATATACTACAATGATTTATATTTCTAAGCCATCGTAATAACATAGATTGAAAATTTACGCAACATGGGAAATTTACATACCTCATACGCAATTAGAGAAATACACCATTAGCATTGGTTGAAAAGGGATGACCTTGGACACCACTATTGCCACAATAAACCAGATCAGAAAATATAAGTTTCTGTTGTTTCTCCCCTTATTTACTACACTTCCCACTACTGGCATGGCATGGGGTTTTCCGGCTAGTTCTTGAAATTTTAAGAAGATTAGATAAATCTGAGGTTCCATTGTTTTTCCTTAATGCTCTCCCATTTGCAACCAGTAAGGAACTAAAAAGGGTTCTTCTCATTTCCTTTAGTTTTCTTAACTCGATGATGACTTTCAGACTGCCAAACTCAAGCCCAGTGACAGCTTGCAGATCTCCCTTCAAAAATGGCCCCCGGTGCAAGAGAAAATTCTTCCCCCAAAATGTGAACCATTACAAGGAGGATATCACAAGGGAAGATAATCCAGTCCAGCAAACGGTTGTGCAACTGAATAGACGGCTGAAACAAATGCAAAGGAGAATCTCCAGCCGCTCTCTCTCTTCTCCCCTATCCAAACCCAACCCTATAATTTCAAATTGATTTTTGGTACTCCACATCCTACTCGCCAATCAGACATTTTTAGGCGTCCACCACCTAGCATGATCGAGTAACTGCAAATAGTTTCGAGCTCAGTATTCACCATGCAAAAAGTGTAGAATAGGAAAGGCATCCCCCCCGTTTGGCAGAGTTCCGCATGGAGATAATATCTCTCCACCATTTGCATGCCGTGTATTGTGCAATGCATACTGCGAGAGTAAATGAGCATACCTGCAGATGTAACTGTTTCCGTGCATGCTCGACAAGTGTAAATCTTGTTACACCTTTTTTATTTGTTTTTATTTTATTTATTTACTTATTTATTAAATATTTTAAATTTCTCTTTTCTTTTATCAAAATTGCATCATTTGTAATTTTGATGCCCACTAATAAATAAACAAAATAAATATAATTTATTAAAATTGATTAATGATATAATTAATAATCTAAAGATAATTATTATAATCATTAATTTATTTACATCATACATCTAATTTAAACAATACATATTAGCACTCTAGTATCCTACTAAGCTAATAATTTATTAGCTTTAATAATGTAATTATTAATAATTTGAAGGGCTCACTTAAATATTTAATTATGGAATCTAAGTCTTTATTATTTAATCAATGCAAATTTGCGAACCCAACATAACATCACAAGACACAAATAAACAACTCGCTTAATGTTTAATGATAGCCGAAACGAAGGGGCACTACAATCATTCTCATTTAATGATGAAATCATGAAGAGTATAAGAGTGGAATTTGTGCATAATGTAATTTCTATCATGTGTTGAGTTGTAGGAACACTTTTATTTCATTTATTTTCTTCTTGATTGTATTTTGTGTTTGTGTGAAGCATTGTCACCTTGATTGGAATTTTTACATGCAGAATATTCTGAAATTTTCAGATATCTCTTTCCTTGTATTTTTTGTTCATGTTTTCTAAATTCCATTTGTATTTTGAGTTGTGCAGATTATCTATTCTAAATGTTAACTGCATACAAGAAAATAGTGTTGCAATGGTCTTAGGGAGAATTAAAATGCAAAAGCAAGTTTCATTGCCATCCCATAAATTGCTTAAAACTTTGAGTTGCAAGACAAGACTTAAAAGGTGTGTATCCAATGCACTCTTGCACTCTTTAAAAGAGAGGAAAATTTGGCTCTTAAAGGGAATCATTTTTTCTCATTGGCCTCTCACAAGAATTTCATATGAGGGGAATAAAAATCTTATAGGCTCTACACATTTTAAAAAAAAATCTACATAATTTTCCAGAAGGAATATATTCCCAACATTTTGTTCTTCGTAATCAAAGGGAAAACATAGGAGCACAACACAACAATAGATGCTAAGATCTGATCTCTATGGTAATATTATTAGCTAAAGGTTGTCTTGGTAGTGCCACTTTTGTACTTGTTCAAATTTCTTCATCATGTATATCCACTATCAGTAGGTGATACTGCAATTCTAGTTACCCTAAAATTTAACATTGAAATCAAAATGCCTCTAAAGAATACCATAGAGTATCTACAACAGTCACGGTTCACACATAAATAAACACCCAAAATAATAATCCTATCACATAGATCTCTGCAAGTAAAAGTTCTTAGGGACCTTACCTTAAATACATACCCTGGAAAGAGGATTAGACTATGCTGACTATTTCGGTGAAATTTTTTCTTAAAAATAACCAAGATCTTGTCTAGGATGAAGTCCCAGCTCTATCCACTCACATGCCTGATCAAAAGCTATTTTTTGGAAAAGAGACTTGTATTCTATCTCTTGCACCAACTTGATGCTTTCCTTTAGATTTTTCTTAGATGAATATTCCTCTTATAAATCCTATTTGCTTAAGGAAAATGATTTTGAAGCCAATGACTATCCAATTTGCTAAAATCTTAGTGCAAATCTTGTAGGAGACATTAATTAGCATAAGCTCAGCAATTGCCTGTCAACAACATTAAAACTCAAGATGTCAAAGGAAAAAAAAATTGAGTGTGGTTTTGAAGAATAAAGCTTCACATTAGGAAAACAATTCATAGAAATAAGTATAAAAAAATATAACCTTAGAATTTATCTACAAGATGCCATAATACAAGTGAAATCTCCCAAAGAAATAATCGACTTTTGCACGAAATAATCAACCACCAATGTTGACTAATTAGATGCCTCATAGAGCATGTTATCCCATATTAAAAGTACTTTGTTCTACAACCGCAAATTCATATCACAATATAAATATAGATAAAGTCTCTTTATTTTTCCTTATGGCTGAAGTGAATGAAGGTCCTATTTTTTAAGGATTTCGACCTAGAGCTCAGGGACACGGTTATGCGATACAAAAACCCACTTGTCATATAAGTATTAAATTGGAGGATTTAGATGACTCTAACTCAATTACGGTAAAAAAATAGAAGCAAAATATCCAAATAGATGGAAGCATAATCCATTTATGTCGCAAATTTACCACTACTTGCAAAAATGTACTATAAAAAAATATGTATGGGAAACAAAATAAATCCTGCCCTTCCCTATTATGATACTATTGTATTCCATATTTATTGTTTCCTTTAACAATGCGACACACTTAGCACACTTAGCTCTTGAAAGTAGATATTTTTAACAGTAAGTTGGAGTCAATGTCAAAGAACATAGGGTTAAAATATCCTAATGTATGATAATCATATTAGCATTTACATAACTCCGACATTTTTATTAACATTGATCGTTTGTTGTGGTTAGTTGCAAAATATATAAACATGTTATCATTAACCTACACCCTTTGTTTATATTGCAGTAGATGAAAATCTAATGATGGATATGTGTGAAAAGGTCTTGAAAATAGCTCTACTTGATGTAGCCACTAAAATTGTAGAATACCTACTTTCACTTGTGGGAAGTGGCATTAAAAGAAGCTAAAATTGGTTGCTTGAGTATACATTTTTATTTTAAAAATAGCTCTTCCTAATGCAACCACTAAAATTGTAGAATACCTACTTTCACTTGTGGGAAGTGGCATTAAAAGAAGCTAGATTTGGTTGCTTGAGTATACATTTTTATTTAATTGTTATTTCTCAAGTTAAAAAACATTTTGATGAGGTGTTTGAAGTGTCAAATGATGGGCAAAGATGTAAAGGATGGTAAGGTGCAACTGTTTGCATTGATAATAATATTTTATTTCTAGAGGGATTCCTTCCAAGTTGATTGTTATTGTATTGTAAATCAAATTTTGTATCTTTAACTTCATTTTCCATCCATTAGATTTTGTATTCTCTTGTGATGTAGCCCTGTGATCCTTTTGGTTTTCGTATTTCTATGCTCGTAAGCTTTTTTTAATTTTCCATTGTATAACTATAAAAATCTATTTTTTATTATTGAAGCAATCTCTCCAAGGTGCATGATGTAATTTTATTCTATACTTGTGGAAGTATTGTTGCAGTCTGTGCTAATGTCAAATTTAAACATTATAGAATTATAAATAGACAAATGTTTCAATTACTATTGATGTTCTAAATGCAGTGGTTATCAATAAAATATTTGTGCACTTCCCTTCATACATGTATAGTTTAAAAGACTCACAATGTAAAACAAACAACTCCTTAATAAAACACCTTCAAATTTCTAGGTACCTATATAATTCTATCGGGGTATTCCTTGCACCTCCTTTGGGTGCAAGTGCTAGTTTAATTAATAGAGGAAAAAGTGATGAAATAGGTGATTTAATTAAATAATTCAAAATTATTTAATTAAGTAGAAATGAAGGGAAAATTCAAATTTTAAATAATTAAATAATTAAAAATTATTTAATTATCTAGGATGAAGGGGAAATAACATTAATTTAATTAAATAATAAAATTATTTAATTAAATGCATAAGACAGATTGATGAGACCTAATGACAAAAAATGATGGTGTTTCGAAAGAAATGTGTTAATCAAATTTAGGTGTACATTTTGCCCCTCTTTGAGATAATGCATTTTTACATCGTTGTTTTAAAGAAAGTATGAAGGATTTTGTGATGACATGCCCAGTTTTCCCTAGTTTGACATATCAATTTAGAAAGGTTTCCTATCATGACATAAATTACACAAAGAAAGATAGTTTTATAACACCCCTTAGATGCAAACTAACATAGAACTAATATTTTAAAAAATGAACTTAGGAACTCCTTGAATTCCCTAAATATTTAAACAACTATGGAGATAGTATGCATAAATGGTATACAAGATGTCTTACATTGCTTTGCCAAATGACTTTCCAAAATCATTAAACTCTCACATAAAAATAGAATTGAAATTATATTCATATATAATGGTATACAAAAATTCTACATCATGACCTAGGAGAGTCTTCATAGTTCAAATATTTCTTAAAATTATGCAAGAGACCAACGACTTATTTTTACTCTTATAAATTTTGTAGGTTTCCAAAATCACCACCAATGAAGGAGGGAGGTGTGGAAATCAACATTAACTTAAATTTATTCATATTTATACTTTGCAACTATTTCCCAAACCTTTTGGGGGTTCTTTTCCCTAATCTACAGTTGGAATCATACTACAAACGTCCCTAGAAATACCTGCATAGTGTGGGGAATGTTCATCTAGGACCTATAAACTATCTTCTATAGATCTTCCTCATTTATGTTTGCTAAGGACCTAAAGCACAAGAATTTTTGGTAAATGAGGGGTCTTTTACCACATTCATGGTGCATGGATGGATTATTTCAATTTATAGGGGTAATTGCGGTGTTTAAAATATTTCAATTTCCTTGTATTTAGAAACTTCGCTGCATTTGTTATTTTCTTTACTTTACCAGAGATTTGTTCTTTGTGCAAACTATGCTGAATTTTTGTGTAGTTTTCAAACTCTCAATCTATGCAATTGTCAAAATTTATTTCCTTTTATTCTTCATTTCACTCATTCTCCTTGTCTTTCCTTTATCCTTCACTTATTTCTTCACAATTTTGTAAAGTTAGCAAAGTCATGAACTTTACAACATCACGGACTATGTGACCTTAAATCTTTGAACTTGTTCTTTCATTAGTTTGCCACACCTCTTATGAAATCTCAAACCTCATCGTGATTTCACAAAGTTTACAAAATTATGAACTCTACACTTTTCATCCTTCATCACATCAATCTTTTGAACCCATCTTAGTCAAAACCCTTAGTAATCCCCTAGTCATGAAATTTTTTAGATTTTTTGAGAGTAACTACTCAGGCTTAAGAATGTGGGAATGGTAAAGAAATGTTTAGGTGAAATTTTACTAAGGGAATATTCATTCATGTGTTTATTAGATCGATTATTTTTTATGAATAAGCAAAGCAATTGCAACAAGGGGAAAAAGTTACAATTTTTAGAAATTTAGAGACAAAAAAGTAGGGCCCTCTAATAGTATAAAAAATATTGAGGTATAAGATGCTATTATTATGGATTATATACATAAGGATACTTCATATGGTTATCATTTTGAATCTTAATATATATCAAACTTACATACTTACATGGGTACAATTGAACCAAAACTATATCTCCTCCTCCTCCTCCCACTTTATTGATTACATTTCTTACTGAGAAGTTCCTACAAGATAATTGTTATTGTCCATTATACATATTTAGTAGTCTAAATTTTTCATTACTTACTCCATTTATTATTAATTTGACGTGCCAATATAATGTATGTACCAAAGATTTTTTATTCACTAGCCATATAAAACATCAAGAATATGCACATTATGAGATTTCTTTAAATATTACTAGTGGAATACTAGTTAATAGGTTGGGATGAATTATTATACATTTGAGAGGGGTTCCAAACAAATTACAAGTCTTAAGTCACATGATGTTATCATGAAATAGATTTGGTATGGTGCTTTATCAGCCATGGGTTGAACAATATAAATATATTCCTTTTATTTTCCATTAATGTGTCAAATTTGTACCTGAAGGAAAGGTTATCAAAGTTTTAAAAGAACGTTACACACCAATATTAGATGTTAGTCAATTTATATTGGATGCATTTTTAAAACCACCAAAATACATACTATAATAGAGGGATGGTATTGTTAGGCCTCAAAATCATTGCTCCACTTCCTAGAACATAATTCTACTCACAAGGCCAGGGTTGTCAACAAGTGAGTAAAATCAATTCATCTACAAAATTGTGGAGGACTTTTAGCTAACTCAACAAGACTGGATTACATCTCCTACGCTTTGATCCAAGCTTAAACTTGGGAGGGTGTTCCTAGGGGCATATCTTTTTTGGTATTAGAATCACTTATGATGAGCAATAATAAACTTGATGATAGCTAAGCCCAACTTGTATACTCGATCGAGCTAATACTGTCATTGGACTAAGTAAACTAGTTATCTCTAACCCCTATATAGTTGATATAACACCTTGGACACAAGTGCAAGGTGGGGTGAGTTTCATGATTCATATATAATGGCATTTTTTACTCCCTATACATAGTGATATCATGAACAACACAAACTAAATTTGAAAATAAATAAGTGTTACGATTCTTTTTAAGTGTAAGTGATTGGAACACATACAAGAGACCGATATCTACTTAAGAGCAACATAGTCACAATTAACAATAATAAATGGCAAAGGAGAGATGATAAACTATAAGTAATCTAGTCATTAAGCATCAACAAATATCAATGTAAACCTGATCTACTTAGTTATCCATCATTGATCTACCCAAACTCATATGCAACTGCACAAAAGAGCTATCACAAAACATGTAATAGATTTAAAACTATATCAAGTTCCTCTAATGATGATTATAATCACAACAATTTTTCTAAAGAAAATAATCCAAAATGATATATTTTTTGAGTTTGCATTTATAACAATAGAAACATGAAACTAAAAATAATATTACAATATTTCAATAATAGTATGTCAAAGCCTCTACCCTCCTTTAATTGCCTTTGCAATGGATTTTTTTTGCAAGTTCTACCCTTCTAAACATTCCTCTACTCTACTCTGCTTGTATTGTTCAATAATGAAAAATGATAAACTTACAACCAGAAAAACTTACGAAAAGACCCAACCCTAAAATGAAATAGTGTAGCAAATTGAACTCAACACTCAAGAAAGATTCTCCCCAAAGTGGACACCTATAATTGATGGAAACCATTTGCATTTACTCTAGGTAGATGGAATAAGTAGTGCCATAAATGTAGGTTGGTGTAGTAAGTAAAAAAACCATGCTATCAATCCCCAAAAACACTTAAATAGTCACCCATGCATTATCATGCTTTAGGAAGGAGGAGCATTAAAATCTACAGACCCTTGACAAAGGAACAAGAAGCCGTCAAGGATCGGGTCATTTACCTACCACATGATCGTGTACAATTAACCAAGGCAACTATTAAAAGCATCATCTCAACCCAATAAAGAACCGGGTCATCGACCATCCAACAAACTTCATGCCAAACAGACTAAAAAAAGAGAGAATATGAGAATCCCCAAAGCCTTGAGTTAGGTATCAAGCCTCTACCTTACCTTATGACGCATACCTGATTGGCTCGGAAGAAGACGACACCCACCCCCAATTCCCTAACACAAACATTGTGTTGGGTAAGACACCATCAAAATGCATAACAAAGAATGATTTCCAAAACACCTAAGAACTTAGAACAATTTTTAAATAAATGTGTAGACACATAAAATTGACCTAGGCCTGTAAACTTTATTTTCTCCATATTTCTTCTTAACATAATTAAAATATTTAATTATGTCCTATAGTCCAAATTTGACTATTAATTAAATAATTTTTAATTATTTAATTAATTCATATATTTTATTCCTATTGACTATTTAAATAAATTATATTTATTTTATTTAAATGCATCGCTAATGTCTTATGTCTCTCTATAATTAAATAAATTCCTAAATTTATTTAATTATTATTTGTCCACCATTTCCTCCTGATTATTTAAATAAATAAATAATAAATAAACTTAAATACGTCATTAATTCCTTATGTCTTCTTGTAATTAAATAAATTCCTATGGTTTATTTAATTATTGATCACCTTATCCATTTCATCCATAATTAAATAATTAGTATTAATTATTTAATTGTCATATAGACTTTTCTTCTATTTTTAAATAAAATCATTTATTTAAAATTACCCACTTTTCCCACCAAGTAAATAATTTAAAATCATTATTTATTGTCACATGACCCCACCACTTTTGAATTAAATTAATTTTTAATTCAAAAGGTCAACTCAGTCTTTTAAATCAAATAATTTTAAATTATTATTTGATTTTACACCGTCTTTTTTTGTGCCCAATATCTCCTTGTCACATGCATTCTTGACTTTCAATTTGATTTTTCTAAAATCAAATCTCAACCCTTCATTTCAAAATTTTCCCTAATGTTGCCCTAACCCTAATTGATGCTTGTCACATTTAATTGTAGCCTTTGATCTTAGGGCATCTCTCATCTTTCAATCCTGGCCATTCACCCAAAATTGACTTTTCTATAAAAAGCCAATTTTTACCTCATTTGGGGACTTTTTTTTCATCTCCTAACTTCATCACTTCATCATCTCACACTTCATGCTTCAGAATTTAGGCTTCCACACTTCTTCATGCTTGTATAAATCTGAGTACACTTGCATTTTAGATCAAATCCTTCAATATTTGCTTAGGTCTTGTCATAGTCACAGTTGTTCATCAAAATATGAGGGCAAACATAATATTGCAGCAAATGGAGAAGGGCAATGAAGGTCAATCATGGAGGGCTTGAAGACTTTTGGTAAAATACTTCATTTCTTTCATGCTATTTTACTCCATTGCACTTCATTGTTAGCTAGGGTTTTGAATATGCATTTTATTTCATGTTATCCTAGATTTAAGGGTTTTTATTTAAAATTACCCACTTTTCCCACCAAGTAAATAATTTAAAATCATTATTTAGTGTCACATGACCCCACCACTTTTGAATTAAATTAATTTTTAATTCAAAAGGTTAACTCAACCTTTTAAATTATTATTTGATTTTACAACAACCTCTTTTTTTGTGCCCAATATCTCCTTGTCACATGCATTCTTGACCTTTGATTTGATTTTTCTAAAATCAAATCTCAGCCCTTCATTTCAAAATTTGCCCTAATGTTTCCCTAACCCTAATTGATAGTTGTCACATTTAATTGCAGCCTTTGATCTTAGGGCATCTCTCATCTTTCAATCCTTATTGAAGATTTGGATTAGATAATGCATGTTATTGTTTTATCATTTTTTTATTTTATCCAAATTTTTCATATACATTTTGGTGAACTTGATGTGAACCCCCTAACTGATTTTTAGCTCAATATTTTGACAAATTTTGAGGAATTTTGGAGTTGGATCCTTTTTGTTGTAGGTTTTGTTAGCTTTTTGTTGCAAGTTTTGCATCATTTTAGGGACAAAACCCTAGTTTTCAAAGATTCGACCATATCTCTCAAATGACTACATATTTTCTCACAAATTTTTTTCTACAAGTTGGGGACAACATCAAGAGTTTTCAGTCCAAAAATCAATTTTTTTGGAGCTATTTTTAATTTTCTATAATTTTTTTGTTATTTTTCATAAAAAATCAATTTTCAAAGAAAATTAGTGAATTTTTTGGATATTTTTTATATTTTTGGAAATATCTCTAAATTTCAGTAGGGGTATTTTTTTTATGTTTCTAATTTGGATGAAAAATAATTAGACAAAAAATAGATCTTTGAAAAATAGGGTTTTATAAAGATTGGCTTATATCTCATAAACAATTGTAGATATTTTCACAAAAAAAATTCTACAAATTTGGGACAATGTCAGGTGCCTTTAGTCCAAAAATCAGAAATTTTGGACCTGTTTTGAATTTTTTATAATTTTATAATTATTTTTCATAAAAAATTAATGTTGGGTGAAAAACAACAATTTTTTTGGATTTCTTTACATTTTTTGAAAGCTCTAGAAATTTCAATAAAGGTCTGTTCTCTGTGTTTTTATTTTTGATGCAAAAAATATTTCCAAAAATTAGATTTGTCTTGACTAGCTAACCCTCTAATATTGGTGATCAATTATCTTGTTAGGGTTTTGGCTTTGTTGGTTTTGTGAATGTGCAAAAAAAATAAACACTTCAAAGGACAAATTGGATCAATTGGAAAAAAATTTGGAGCTAAAGAAAGTCTAGGTGCACACATTCCATCTTTCATCTCTAATCATTGCTTGTCAACACACTTCAATTTAGGGCTTAAAAATAATAACTTGTTTGATCACACGTTTGGATTTTGGGGTCTAAAGTCAATCTTCTTCATTGTCACATCATTGAAATTGGGCTTAAAAAGAACCATTTTCTTCCATCACACATTTTGGCTTTGGGTTAAAAAGAACAAGTGCTTTCATTGTTTGCTTACACACATTTCATTTCTAAAGGGAAATTAACAACTGCAAGTGTGAATCAAGTGTGTGTGTCCTCCAAAACACCTCACTTGGTTAACTTTTGTCATACCCTTCTTAGGAGGCCTGCTTGAAGCACACACCCCACCAAGGGATGACCTCAATCGAGTGTGAATCAAACGACACGCTCCTTTGGGAGTTTAAAATCTTATCACTCTTGGCTAAGCCCCAAAGAACTTTCGACCTTTGGGAAGTGAAGGTGAAGGGTGGTTTACCCCTTTCTCCCAACCGTGTGGCAAGATTTTTCTTTCAAATTATACCAACCTCGTGCAAACTAGTTGGAGATCTAATTAACCATACCCCACTTGACTAGTCATAGGGCTTGTTGATGTGTCTTCCACATGTGCTTGTTTAATAATCATCATTACATTCTTCATATTTCAAAATTCAAACTTGCTTATGTGTCTTGCGTGAGTGATTCATGTGTGTACATGTTTGAACATTCATTTAAACATTGCCAAATCAAGCTAAACACCGAGCACATAAAGACAAGTCACTCTACACAATATTCCAACACATTCAAATCCAATCACTTTCATCCTAATCACCCTTCTTAGCCACATCATATCCACTTCATCCTAATCATATCCTAGTTATCATCCCTCATCATTCCACCTTGTCCTAATCACATCCTATTCATCATTCATTCATCCTAGTCATCATCCTAATCAATCCAATTCATACAATCGTGTCATTCCTAATCAGATTCAAGTCATCCCAATCCAATCCAAATCATATCCTTGTCATTCTACATCATATATTAATCATCCTAGTCATCGTCCTAATCAATAAAGTCATCCAATCTTGTCATTCCACATCATTCCAAATAATTCTATCCAAATCATTATCCTAATCATCATTTCACATTGATCTCATCCTACCCATTCCTAATCATAGTCCAATCATATCTTCATCATTAAAATTTCATTCTAACCATCAACCCTAATCATTCCTAATCATCCAATCTTATCATCTCAACATCATCACCAACCTAGTCCTAGTCAATCAACACTTGTCAAAATGGCCCTAATCATAAACAAGCCCAATCATAATCCTAAGCCCAAGATCATAATTCAAGGAGGCCCTCTCTCTAGTTCAAATAATAAAACAAAACCAAAACCTAAAATCATACTTCAAGGGGCTCCTCCTACCACCTCGAATGATGACATGAACTATGTTGCATACCTTGGGGAATGAATCGACATGCTAGAACTTAAACACATGTGCGACACCATGCCCACATTCGAAAAAAAAGTCCTAGCATCCCAAATTCAAAACCTCCTTCAAACACTTCACCAAATACCCCAACCCCTAGACCACCAAACCATACAAAGACTTCAAATCCTCTTCCAAAATTTTCAACAAATTAAATCACCTCAAATCCAACGCCTCCTAGGTCAAGCCAATCAATTCATTGCCACTTGTTAAATCCAACAACCACAACATCATCCCCTATCCATTCATTATCAACCAATTCCACCTCAACCTTATGTTCCATCCCCTTCTACCTCATACCAATCTAATCCATCCACTTCTTTGCATGTCAATGCCACATCAAACTATCAAGCCACATCACAACAAATGCATGTGAACTTAAGTTCTACCTTGCAACAAGGCTAAACTTCCTCATGTTCTAATGAAACCATTGACAAGGGGAACACTAATCTAGGTCATGCACCCTATAAGTATATCATATCACTATCCAATCAAAAGCCTATCCTAAAGCCACCATGTCCTAGTCCTAATCCAATGGTTCCTACACTTTCCAACCCATTAACCTCTTCATTACCCTTACCGTCCTCTAATCCACTTGCCAATACATCAACTCCATGTCCTAAGTACAAACATTAAAAAATTAAACATGTGGACTTGCCCAAATCCACCAACCCACTCAATCCATTAAATCCTCCATCCAATCAAAATCAAAACCCTAAGCCAACACCTTCCACCCCTACACCTATAAAGGATGCGACCCAAGGGCTACTAGTAAGGAATAAAACATCGCCATTTCATCCAACTCATATGTTTGAACCTACCAAAGAGTCTTCAAACATCAAGCCCATTCTTACAACCTCATCATGTAGTCAACCCCTTGATCCAATTCAAGAGTCTCCCCTCATAAGTCCAAGTCGCCCTCTATCATGCTCCTATGTTGTTGACCATCAAGAACATGTCAAGTCTCTCCATGAGAAATCCCCTTCCACCTCCATTCAAATAAGTCATGAGGTATGTCAAGAGAAAAATCTGAAACATGAGGAAACATTACCCCCTCATCCACATAAAGATCAATACCCTCCTAATGATTCTGTTCATAACACACCTAATCCTATTCATGATTAAGCTCCCATCTTTGATCAAGATCCCTTTTATGATCAAGAAGGCCATGATGATCCTCTTATGCAACTTTATGCATTCCATGGTCAAGATCTTGACACCTCACCCATCCATGATGCACAAACATCCACTTCCCATGATGAGACAAGTGGCTCCCAAGCAAACATAGGGGATCAAACCAATACCTTGGATCTTAGTGAACACAATACTAATCAAGATCCTAATGATCCTTCCACATCCACCATTGACCCTATTTCAAAACCACCATCATATCCACTTGGCTTATCCGCTTTCATCCATGAGTGTTCCTCCTTAGGACATCAACAACCATTATCCATCACTTCGCCTACTTCATCCAATAATCAACTCAAATCTAGTTCCCAAACTACACCTAGTCCTATAGTCAATCGCATGCTCCAAAAAATGAATTATCAAGGCAAAGGCTTAGGCCTTATTGAACAAGGAATCTTGGAGCCTATACATGTCAAAGTTCGTCCTCCACGCTCATATGGCCTTGGATACACACCCCAAGGTCAACAACCTAACGATGTTGGTACTTCCTCCATCCATCCTAAGTCCACTTTCCACCACAAGCCTTATCATATTCCCAAAACATATGTGGCCATTCCACCTCCATTATCCTACAAGTTTTAAAAGCATGTGACCATACACCTTCCACCATCCAATTTACCTCCGCTTCTTCCAACTCCGCATATCCCTCCATCCACTTTGCCACGATTGCTTCCAACCCCTAATATCCCAATCATTCATAAATACCCTAAATATCCTAGTCATGACCAACAAATGCACACATTGTGTAAACATAAAGCTTCTACTCATTCCATCCACCCCATGGGATTCCAAAATAAACATTTGGATGACTCCTTTCATAATGCCAAAAATCCTAAGGGTCCTAGTCCCTTAGGGTACAAATGCAAGAAACCAAAGAAAAATACATTAAAAAATCCACCCAAACCCATACCTCCAAAAGCAAAGTCCAAAAATAAAATGATATGGGTCCCTAAAAAAAAATGCAAGTCAAATGAGGCATCCACCTCTCAAAAATTCCAACCATCCTCCTCATCCCTTCCAAAATGTCATTCCATACAAAAATATCAAAGTCCTCCATCCCACATGAAAAGCAAAAATCATAAAACACTAAGTCTATGTGGGTCCCTAAATACTTACATCATCCATCCACTAAGCAAACATCACCATTGCTTCCTACACCACAATCCACTCAAAAGCTTCAATGTTTTTCACGGTGTGAGCAACCATTGGTCATGGTTCCATTCCCACATACCTCCATCTTTCCATCTACCACCCACTATCCTACATATCTTCCTCATCACATCCCTATGGTCCATTCTTTTGGCTAAGCCTCCTCATTGATCTTTTGCATAAGTCCTATATAATCCCTATCATAATCCAACATATTCCCTACATAATCCATTATTGCACTTGTCATAATCCACTATCTACCTAATCCATCTCTCTCATGCAATCACCCTACCAACATCGATGAGCATAATGAATTGACATGATCCATGTGATGAAATCACACTCTAATGGGACTATCACCTATCATGGAACTAGATGCTTGAGTCCCTCTCGTCCATATTCCACCTCTTCTAGTCAAAAAAAAAAAGTAAAGAGAAATCCCTTCGTCCAAAGGTGAAAACCTGGTAAACAGGCGCCTTGGATAAGTACCATGATAAAACCTGGCAAACAATCGTCATTTGTAGATTGATTTTCTATGCAACTTACAGTTGGGGGCACAATGTATCATCCAACCTATCATTTTCATCCTATCATTCCCTATCACATCCTACCATTTCCATTCCATCTTATTACCATCCTTACCCACACCTACATAAACCTATCAATTCCATTCATCCTCTCTTCCTCCTTTTGATCTTGATAAAGATTAGGGGCAAAAATGTTGAGCATACCTTATCCCATCCAAACAACCCCTTCATTATCCATCTTATCATCCTATTATCCTAAGCTTTTTCATGTCAAATCATAACTACAATGGGGCATGTTATTCATATGCGACATAGTCCTTGAGACCACATCCTTGCTCTCTTATGCATACATCCATTCCATCCATTATCGTCTATCTATCCTACATCTAGCTAGACTTGGTTCCCCCCCCCTTGTCATTGGTATCTAGCACAAAGGCTACACAAATTATCATCCATTGACATCTCAAAACATTTCAAAAAATACAAAAAATAAATAAATATAAAACTCCAAAAGTCCAAAAAAATTGAAACATGTCCAAAACATAAAAACATCTAGATAACAATCAAAAATCCCAAAAATAGATTCAAAGTTAATCATGTCAGTCATTCCATGTCATTATCGAACTACGTTGCCTTTGCGACTAAAGGTAAGCAAGGCCATTTGTCGATGAGCCCTTGAGGTCACCTAGGTCTATCCTTTAGGTTTTGTCGCATTAGTCACAATAAATCAAACATCATCCACAAAGACACAAATAGTCATCAAAACATCTGACAGGTCACGTATCAACAAGACAACAAGCCAATGACGTCACTCAGTCAAACCAAACAAATAGTCAAAATAGTCAAATCGTCAACTAGTCAACATATGTCTTATACAGGATATGTCCTTCCTGAAACCAGACATTGTCATTTAGTCAAACCTCATCATTTTCCTTCTACAGGTGGTCACATGATCAAAACTAGACTCGACATCTTATACGACGTGTGTCTTTCCTGAAACCAGGCTTGTCAAACAATCAATCTATTAATCATCAAGTCAAATAACCGTCAAATAAATCAAATTTTGGAAAACATTCTAACTGTTTGTTGACATTGTGGCTTGTCTTGTCTTATCTTTTTTTTGGCATTTGTCTGTGAGTCAGGTTATTAGTTCCTCAAGGATATCCCATGAAGGATTTAGAGGAGCGATAATGTCTCTTGACTCTTTTCTTTGACTGTTGTCTATGGATTTTCTTGGCAAAAAGACTGAGGCAACTTAGCCCTTAGTATGAGTTGGGACATTCCTTGTCTATAACTGTCTATTTTTTGCAAGTGGATGACCTTTCACACCTTGTTCTATGTCATACCATGGTGTTTTTTGTCCATTTGTAACATTTTACTGCCCAATGATGATTAATGCAACACTTATTTGTACTTTGGAAAAATATTGAAGGTTTCTTTGATACCATTCCTCTTTTCTGCTCTAACATTTCTTCTAGTCCACATCCTCACCATCCTTGTCTATTTCCTCCTATCCTTTGGTCCCTCATCTTCTAGTCTTTTCATCCATTTTGAGAGCCCACTCATGTTCTCTAAACCCGACTGTCCTCTCGAGGGGGCATATTGCTACCTCCTTGTCATTCTTCCTCATCCTATTTTTCGCTGAGGCACATCTTGAATTGAATTTTCTTTGTCACAATGTGATAAACTGCATTATGACAAAGAGGGAAAAAATGTAGACACATAAAGTTGACCTAGGCTTGCAAACTTTATTTTCTCCATATTTCTTCTTAACATAATTAAAATATTTAATTATGTCCTATAGTCCAAATTCAACTATTAATTAAATAATTCTTAATTATTTAATTAATTCATATTTTTTATTCCTCTTGACTATTTAAATAAATAAATTATATTTATTTTATTTAAATATGTCGCTAATGTCTTATGTCTCTCTATAATTAAATAAATTCCTAAATTTATTTAATTAATATTTGTCCACCATTTCCTCCTAATTATTTAAATAAATAAAATTTATTTATTTATTTAAATACTTCATTAATTCCTTATGTATTCTTGTATCTATTTCATCCATAATTAAATAATTAGTATTAATTATTTAAATGTCATATAGACTTTTCTTCTATTTTTAAATAAAATCATTTATTTAAAATTACCCACTTTTCCCACCAAGTAAATAATTTAAAATCATTATTTGTTGTCACATGACCCCACCACTTTTGAATTAAATTAATTTTTAATTCAAAAGGTCAACTCAGCCTTTTAAATCAAATAATTTTAAATTATTATTTGATTTTACAACAACCTCTTTTTTCATGCCCAATATCTCCTTGTCACATGCATTCTTGACCTTCGATTTGATTTTTCTAAAATCAAATCTTAGCCCTTCATTAGAAATTTTTCCCTAATGTTTCCCTAACCCTAATTGATGGTTGTCACATTTAATTGTAGCATTTGATCTTAGGGCATCTCTCATCTTTCAATCCTAGCCATTCACCCAAAATTGACTTTTCTATAAAAAAGGCAATTTTTACCTCATTTGAGGACTTTTTTTCATCTCCTGACTTCATCACTTCATCATCTCACACTTCATGCTTCAGAATTTAGGCTTCCACACTTCTTCATGCTTGTAGAAATATGAGTACACTTGCATTTTAGATCAAATCCTTCAATATTTGCTTAGGTTTTGTCATAGTCATAGTTGTTCATCAAAATTTGAGGGCAAACATAATATTGCAGAAAATGGAGAAGGGAAATGAAGGTCAATCATGGAGGGCTTGAAGAATTTTGGTGAAATATTTCCTTTCTTTCATGTTATTTTACTCCATTGTACTTCATTGTTTAGCTAGGATTTTGATTATGCATTTTGTTTCATGCTAACCTAGATTTTTACCTTAGTTACAAAATGAAAGGTGGAAGAGAAGCATTGGGGTTGAGGATTAGGAAAACAACATACCAAAGTGGTATATCCTCGAAATGTCAATAGATGGACACTCGAAAAAAATTAGAAAGGCACAAGTGGGGAGTCGAGGCCAATAAGAAATTCATGAAGGTACAAGGAACATCGTAACCTGATGGATCAACAATATTAAGATTTAGTTAAATTTGGATTCTATAGCTTGGTTTTTTTTTGCTAAGGTACAAACATGGGGCTAGATATAACATCTATAAAGCAACATCCAAGGAACATGACCCATATGGAATTTATTAGATAGGTTATCAATAATAGGTCATGACATAAAATGAAGGGACTCAAGCAAAATGATATGGCAAAAATAAGTCCCAATAGTGGCTTTGGTTGGGGACATGTGCCTATTGCAAGCACATTGAGAAACTATATCTCTAGTTAGACCATAAAACTTTCAACAAAATCGTAACAAGGAACCATCTTGACCAAGCTAGAATTAATACTAGTCAAAGATATGATCAAAACATGGAAAATTTAGCATTTTGCTCACCCATAAAAAAAACCATTCACATCACATATGAGAAGTAATGCTTTAGATTCTAACCATGCATGGATAGCTCCATTAATTCCCCTTCTAGATCCATGTGATGGTATACATAAAACTCATACCCCTCAGCTACTCATTAAGTTCCAAGCCATAAGGGGTCAAATTATTCATGCTTTCTCTTATCCTCAGACTTAACATTCCACAAAAAAACCAAATCACCAACCTAGAACTCCCTTGTTGATGCCTTCATATCATGAAGATTCTTTGTGATCCACTTACTTTGAACACTCCTTTCATGACCCACTCTTCATTGGTCATCTAACTCAATCAATTCCATGACTTGCAAGAAGATTGCATCATACTAATCATCATCCCTGTCCTACAACAATTGATATACATGTAGCCTCAAATTGATAGGCATTCTAACTTATACTCCATATACCATCTCAAATGGGTTGTGTCCTATTACTTGTTTAACAATAAATCTATCAACCTAAAGAGCATACTTGAACTTCATCAAACTTAGAACACATATCTTGCATATCCTTTGACCTAAAGCACATAGCATTATCAACAATAATCTTATTTTCTTACTTTAATCTAAAGTTTTATTAATGATATTCATCGAGCTCTTATTAGTGGACTCAATCTATCCATTACTTTGTGGGTGGTAAGGGGAGGAGTGTACCAATTTAATTCCAAACTTAGAAAACATATATTTCATATCCTTTAACTTGAAGCACATATAATTATCAATAATAATCCTATTTGGAACTCCAAATTTGGTTGTAATGTTGTTGATCAATAAATCAACCACCGCCTTAGATGTTGTGTTGCAAGTTGGGACAACCTTAACCCACTTAGTAAAATAATATGTGGCCACTAGAATCCACTTATATCAATTGTTGAACTTTTCTTGTATCTCTTCAATAAAATTAATCCCCCAATTGGTGCTGAAAAATGATAGTCTACTTTTTAGAGCAAAATCTCTATCACGAGGCCAGGGTTGTCATCATACAAGTTAAATCAACTCATCAACAAATTGTGGTGGTTAATAATACCAACTCTACGAGTGTAGGCTATATCTCCTATGCTTTGAGCTCAACTTAAACTCATGAGAGTGTTCCTAGGGGCATACCTTAATAGGTATTGAAATCACATAAAATGATCAATAATGAAATAAGGACAACCAAACCCAAATTGATGTCTTAACCCCAATACTATCACTAGAATAAAAACAACTAGCTTCATATAACCCCTATATAGTTGATATGATTATGCAAGCACGACCCACATGAAAATATTCACTACACTTTCACTCAAGAATGGTTCCCTAGTTGCGTTGACAGTCATATGTGCATAGGAAGGACCACCTAAATACAATACTAATTAAATGTTTTGATTTGAATGATTTGAGATTGTTCAGGTGGGAAAAGAGATCAATGCCTATTAATTAGGCTATAGATTTATAGATAACATGAAAGAAAACCATGGATGAAGCATAAAAGAAATGATCTAGGAATACATACCATGTCAAAGCACAAAAAATATATAGTTCTAAAGCATACTTAGTTATCCAAATTGAACTGCATGTATCCATATGTAACAAACAAATAATATTACGAATTTTGTAATACATTATAATTCTATCACATTATCAATTGTTCATTACATTCGTGCTAGCAAACGTTGCAAGGGAAAACCTTCACAATTGTGAAATATTTTCCAAGAGAAATACAAATAGCAATGGAGGCATTCATTATATAACATTTGTACATGTATTTTAATCTTCACATGCTCCACAAATCCATATCCTTTTTACAATTTGACATAGCATGAATTGAAACCCTAAACAATCCTTTGTACTTGCATCGCCTCCAACAACCACTAAAAGAACCAACCTCCTTAAAATGACAAAAAATATATATATACCAAAAGAAAAAACCCTAAATTTTTGTACTATAACACATCTAAAATATGTAGCTCAAGATCAATCTCACTCAAAATGGGTGCTACAAATGGAATGAGGACATCTACAATAACTTTGAGTAGCTAGGAAAATGGTGCCACTAGTGCTCATCCAAGTGGGTGGAGGTAGGTCAATGAGAAAACACACCATCAAGCCAGAAAAATAATTAAAATATTCACCTGTGCTTGTCGATCCCTATAAGTATGGAGCATTAAAATATGCAAACCCTCGACAATGGAATATGAAAGCTATCAAGGATAAAAAAATTGCAACCCCAAAAAAGCATTGAAATATCGAGCTTCATGCATTTGAGGTTTTGCACACTACATACCAAACAAGGAAGGAAGAATAGAATGAGAAGCTTTGAAGCCTCGACAAAAACTACATACCAAACAGGGAAGGAAGAATAGAATGAGAAGCTTTGAATCCTCAACAAAAATTATATCGGATGTCAAGCTATTGTCGAATGCTCACCAAAGGAGAAGCAAAGGAAGGGAAACCACTGAAATGTTATTGAATAAACATAGGAAATTTTATGAATGCTTAGGTAGTATTTTGAGCATTGGGATGACAGAGGGAGGCATGCCAATATGAGGATGAAGGAAAAAAATATATCAATGGCTTAAAATGTCGAAAAGTATACACTTAGTCAAATTAGGATTCTATGACTTGGGATTTTGACTAAGGCATGGACATGGGAGCCAAACAAAACATCTAGATGCATAGTAAAAGCAATATAAACCATTCAAGTTTTCTTAATCGACTATTAGCAATGGGTTACAAACCACTACGCCACAAAAAAGGAAGGGACTCAAGCAAAAATGACACAACAAATTTGAGTCCCAATGGGTTTTATCCATAATTTATACAAGATACACTTGGATGAATTGAAAATAATTCAAAATATGCTAAAATGAGAAGCATACCCTCCAAAAAATGAAGATCTTTTAATTACACAAACCATAGTTAATGAACAAAGAATTTAAATGCCAAAGAAAGAAAGAAAAATCAACTATAAAAGTAATAAAAAACCATAATTTCATGGTATAATGTCATAAATTATATCCTATGCAATTTCACATTCCATAAACCTCCCCTTTAGATAAATTAATTCAATAATGAAAATGTCCATATTTATCCAACCTTAATTTAACCCTTAAGTTTTTTATTCTCAGGCGTTAAGGTGAATTTTTGTCATGAACGAACGTTTTCTGCGTAGACATCTATGTGCCATGAAAATTTCCCAAAAAGATTCACAACTACAATAGTCATTTGGATGTTACACTTCTTGCCTATTTGTGAGTGTAACACCTCTACAGCTCGCAAGCAAGCCGAGATGGCCCTTTTCATGAATATACCTTCTCCAAACTTCATTTTTGCATTCATTCAATTGTCTCAATCTATCTAATTCTATTCACTTAATATATCCATTCTCTTAATATTTCTTGCTCTTCTACACCATAGAAGCTTCATCCTATCATTATTATTGCATATTCTTATTCTCATAAGGTGCTCAACATTGCTCTACCAAGCTCGATCTCTTCCTTTTGGCATTAGCATTTTTCTAAAGAGAGGGTAACTACAATTTTCATTCATTGCATTAGCTATTTATCTTGTTAGAATATTATTCTAGCACACTTATCTTTCTTTATCTCATCTATTTTTTCTATCTCGATCATATTTGGCTATCTATGGAGGTGGAAGCACCGTGGGGGTTTTACTGAGACAAGCCCCTAAAACAACTCCAACACTTTTCTTGGTCTTATGTGTGTAGGTATTGATGATTTTCCATAGTTGGAAGCTTCATTCTTGGAATTCATGTGAGTTTTTTCCTTCTTCTCTTTCATTTTATCATTTCCTTTTCATTTAATCTTATTTTATGTTTATCTTTGTTATTTCTTTGTCATTTTAGTGCATTTCAAAATTTTAGTTATCAAATTGTTAATAGGTTCCTAGTTATCTTATTTCATAAACTCAGTTTTCGATCTGTACAAGATGCCAACGCATTGTGGGGACATCTATGCACCACACTATTGTCCTTGGTCGAGAGCTTTCTAGTTTGTCTAGAGGACCTTTGCAACCTAATCTTTCAATTTTTGAAACTCTCCCTTCTTAATTCCCTCATAAAACATAAAAATATAAACTTCATCTCTCTATCCCATCACCTGAGCATTGATCCCTAAGGTAGTTGATGACTATTTTCCCCTTTAGACCTCGTCGTCTTGAGGGTGTCGAATCTCCTCCTCTCATTTTGGTGAACCCGACGTGAACTTGTCTTTTCTCTAGTCATCGTTGAAAATTTATTTTCTCTTATTTTGAAGTTTCTTTGATTGAGTGTTGTGATATTCTTATGATTTTCATGACCTAGTCTACAACTTTCAAACATGTTGTAAGAAGAAGCATTTGACACTCAGACATGGGTTCAAGATGTCAGTTAAGTTTAACCCGTCAAGGTCCCGATTTGAAAAACTCACCACAAGTTTGTCACCTGGCTATATGCCTCCTTGCATTTCTATTCATGCAGATATTCAAACAAGTTCTCAACCTAGTACTCCATCGAGATCTTCTTCTCTTATAGGCCACGAATCTGCTCTTAGGGTCTCTATTGACTAGGCTTAATCTTTGGAGGAAAGACTTCAAGAATTTGAAGAATTTCTAAAAAAAGATAACTTAGAAACTCAAGTTTCTCCTATCATCTATGGTTTGAGAAATCTACTCATCTCAGACTGGAAGGGTCTTGAGTTGCTCTAGGGAATAGTTAATGTAATAGAGACTCATGTACCCTCATACATGATAGTCTTGAGCTATCCTCAAGATACCCAATTGGAGATCACTAGCACACAGTTGAATCTTTTGATGCCAGAGGTGTTCATATATATGGTGGATACTAATCCTTCTATACCTCCTATCACTTTTACTGATAACACAAACATTGTACCTCTTGTTAATCCCAGAGTCAATATGAATCGCATTCCTTTTGGATATGAGGTTTTTGAATCCACTTCCTAAACCTCTACTTCCATGACTAATCAACCCCCACCTCCACCATCCAATCCCATCTTAAATACCCTGTTACAAAATATGGGTTGAATACAATCACAACTATCCAACTTAACCAAAACTTCTTCTCATTCCACCTTGCAACCCTATTACTGTTGCAATCCCTCTGCCCTAAGTATTTTAAAATTCCTCATTTCCCAAGAGGTGGAAATTCTAAAGTTTGATAAGTACAATGGCAAGGGTGATATGTAGACTCACGTCTCATCATTCACTGCCATGTGTAGCGACTTCCTCTATCAAGATGAGTTGTTAGCCAAACTATTTTTGTGGTCCCTTAGGGACACCTCATTGGAATGGTCTTTCTTCCTTCCTAATAATTCTATCTTTATCTTCTAGCAATTAATTAATCAATTTTTGCAGCAATTCTAGGATAACATTGGGCTAAAGGTCACCTTTACTGATCTCATCCACTGTAAGCAAGGGCTCACAAGAAGGTGATCAATTTTATTGCTCACTATCAATCTTTGTTTTTTCATATCTCTTATGCCCTACCTAATTTTGATGTCCAACGTGTATTCATGTGGAATCTGCAACAATATTGAGAGAAAAAATTATCTTAATAAAAAATCCCTCTTTTTCCCATCCGTGTACGACACTTAAAGACTACCAACAAATGGTGACATAGTACGAGGGTCCCTCCTCATCCTTCAATCTTGATAGTCAAATAGCTATGTCCATTTATGGAGAGTTTATAAAGAATAAGGTAGTAGCGAAATTCATTTCCCTTCCTACTGAAAAGAACACCATAAGGCGTAACAATTTTTTTATAAAATTGTCTAAATCTTACGCTAATGTTCTTCAAAAACTGTTAAAGGATAGCTTAGTCACTCTTTCAAAAATCATACCACTACTCGATGATGAACCATATCCTAGCTAGTATGATACACAAAAGTTTTTCCAATGTCACTAAGTCCCAGGCCACGACACCAAATGTTGTGTGCATCTTCGACATGTAGTCCAAGACCACATAAATAGCCATGTCATCTGACTTGATGATAGAAATCAAATCTCAAAAAAATCTATAGCCAAGGCTAATAGCCAACTATAGATTTACACATATCCCTTTCCTTCTCATTTTGCCAATCTAATCACATCTTCTTCCACTTCTTCTTGTTGGAAGCTTGAGTCATTTGTGAGTTGTTTGGGTGTTGTCATTGACGTCAACCCCTTGTATGAATAAAGTGTTGGAATGCTACTAGTGTTGATAATGTCAAACACTAGCATTAGAGTTGTTGGAAGCCTGGAGTTGTTGATATTGATGTCAACACAATGTTGTTGGTGTTGTCATTGATTTCTTACTTTAGTACAACTATAAAAGTTGTGTTTGGAGAGATAGTTGGATGTGATATAGTTGATGAGAGGTGTTGCAGATGCTGCAAATGTGTTGTAGAGATGTCAATAGTGTTGCTAATGCAGTTGTTTCACTTGGTTTCCAAGTGCTTTTGAGAAAATTTGAATAAAAGAGAGTTCAATTTGACAAAGTGGTGTTCAATGTTCTACTCTACATTTCTTCATGGTTGAATATATGCCTGTGTGTTTTGGATATGATGATTAGAGGTGTCCAGAGGCTCTATATCCAAAGTTTTAGGTTATGGATCATTCTACAGTGAAATTTGTGTTTGATTGTATAACTGTTTGGTGAAACAAGGTGTCTGGGAGAAATGAGATTACTCTACATTTATCCACAATGAAGGTTCTTGTCTTACGGATCTAGGAATGTGCTTAAATTGTCTGTATCTACCCTTCCTTGAAGTTTCAAGTGCTATAATGTTCTGCAAGGTTATTTGGTGTGTTGGATGTCTACATGCTAGTGTGTCTAGTGGCACATAATGATGGTGTTCTCAGTTTCAGGTGGTTGTGGCAGATTTGAAGAATATTCTGATAATGCTGGAATATTTTGAGATGTTGTATGGATATTGTGGAGTGTTGTTATGTGGACCATAAAGTTGTTTCAAACCTATTTATTAAGGGCATTAATACAAGTTTGGATAACCTAGCATGTTAGCACTAATTACGGATGTGGTTTTTTTTTGTGTGGAGGCTTTACAAAGTGTGTCGGTGTAGATATGGATCCTAGTTAACCCTTAGAGTGATTCTCCTTCACTTCTTTCCACCGTGGAAGTGTTTGGTGGTGACCTGTTTTGTAATTACACATTTGAGGTGTATAGCCAACCTTGGAGAATATTTTCAAGGTTGTAGATGGTATTTAAGCAAGGTAAATCATTGGAGATGCATGTGGATCTATAGAAGATATGCAAGAGATGTGAATTTAATTAAATGTGGTAATCAAAGTGTGAGCCTAATTCCTATGACTCGAAAGCAATGAGAAGAAGGGTCTACATTTGTAATGTGCTTGAAGTTAGTGGAAGTAGGGAGCTAAAGGTTGTGGATGGTGCATAGTGGTTGTGGTGGATCTTCCTATTGCTTTGTGATAGACTTTTCTTTGTAATAGTTCATTTATTTCTTCTTTCTAATTCGACAGTGAGCCCTTTGGAAGTATGCCTATTGTACTCAGTGTTGCTATTACTTTATATCGGGAGGTAATCCTCTCCGTGGTTTTTTCCTTCTTGGGTTTTTCATGTAAATCCGGTGTTCTGTTGTGCATGGCGTTTTGATGTGTTGTTGTTTCATTTGTTTACTTTTATGTTAAATATGATTAAGGGTTTAAGAGCTAATAAAGATATGAATGTTAATGAGGGTTTTGATGTTTTAATGTGCAACTGATTCAACCCCCATCTTAGTTGTTTTGTGCATCTAACAATTGGTATCAGAGCAAGGTTTCTCAGAAGAATATTAACCGCTTGAGGTAGATTTATATGGCGCATAGCAAGGACGCTCCCTTGTTTGATGGGACAAATTATACATTTTGGAAAACTAGGATGGAAGGTTTCCTTATTTTCCTAGGTTTTGGAATTTGGAAGTCAATTGAATATGGATATACCATGCCTACTAACGGTTCGACAATTGGTGATGAGATTAAGTCATATGAGAACAATGGAAAAGATAGGAATACACTTTTGAGTGGTCTCACTGATTCAGATCTTGTGAAGTTTATGGGCTACAAATCTGGTAAAGCAATCTAGTAGAAGCTAGAAAGTATATATGAAGGAGATGATAAGGTCAAGCAAGCAAAGATGTAGAATTTGAAGACTAAGTTTGAATCCCTGGGGATGTTAGAAGATAAATATATTTCAATCTACTTGCATAGAGTGTATGAAGTTGTCAATTCCATCAAAGGCCTTGGTGGAAAACTGCAAGAAGATGAGGTGGTAAAGAGGGTATTAAGAACTCTTCCTAAATCTTATAGTTCTAAAGTTTCTACTATTGAGGAAGCTCAAGATTTAAATCATTATTCTAGAGATCAATTGTTTGGTGCTTTAACTACTTTTGAATTGAGAGAGTTTGGTTAAAATGATTCAAGAAAAGGGACTGCTTTTAAAGCTAGCAAAATAGATAAGGATGGTGGATCAGATCTGGATGATCTTGATGAGATAGAAGTGAATTTTTTCAGGAGATTGAAAAAGGGAACTATAAAATATAGAGGTAAGTTACCTTTCAAATGTTTTAAATATAGAAAGATAGGTCATTGTGCTTCAAAATATCCAGCCAAAATTTTAGGTGATAAATACAAGAATAATAAAGGCAAATATGTCGAGAGAAGTTAGTATGTTAAAGAAGATGCTAGCATATCTGATGATGGATCTAACTACGCAAATGATGAAAATGATGAATGCTTGTTCATGAATTTGAATGTTGGAAATAATTCTACTAACTCTAAATGATGTACGAAGGAAATTGCTCTGAAAACAAGTCACAACATCAAAGGGACTATAGTAACTACTTTTCATGTTACAGAGGAGAAAAATCGTTAGATAATTGATAGTGGATGCTCAAATCATATGTTAGGTGATAAGAGTAAGTTTTTTAAACTTAATAAGTTTGAAGGTCGTCTTGTTAAGTTTGGTGATGATACATCTACTAAGATATGTGGAAAAGGTTCAATTAGTTTTGATGGAAAGCATAATAGAAATGATGTTCTTTGTGTTAAGGGTCTCTGGTATAATCTTCCAAGGGTAGGACAAATGTGTATCAAAAGATATAATCTTGTATTTTAGGATGGTGGTTGTGAAATCAAAAAATAAAAATATGGAACTCCAGTTATTGTAGGGACACAGACATATGGGAATGTTTATCAGCTCAAAGGTACTAATAGTAAGTGTTTTATGACTCAAAACAATGAAAGTTGGCTATGACATAGAAGAATGTGTCACATCAATTTTGATAGCCTAGTTAGGATCATCTCTACTCAAGTTGTGAGGGATCTGCCAAGAATTACAAAGCATATCAATGCAATTTGTAAGGAATGTCAACTTGGGAAGCAAACAAGAAAGATGTTCAATATCAAAGAATATTCTACTGTAGGACTTTTGGAGTTAGTGCATATTGACCTATGTGGACCTACAAGAGCAAGAAGCTTTCAAGGTGAAAAGTGTTTCATGTTGGTAATTGATGATTACTCTTTAAAGACTTGGGTAACTCTTCTCAAAGAAAAATCAGAAGCTCTAGACAAGTTTAAAGCATTTAAAGCTATGGTTGAGAATGAAATGGATATGAAAATCAAGTGCTTAAGGGCTGATAGAGGTGGAGAGTTCACCTCCAATGAGTTTAACAATTTTTGTGAAGAGCATGGAATAAAGAGGCATTTGTCAATCCCTAGAACTCCTCAGCAGAATGGAGTTGTGGAAAGGAAGAATAGGATATTTCAGGAAGTAGCAAGGACAATGTTGAAGGAAGAAAAACTATTAGATGTCTATTGGAGAGAAGCTATTCATACTGCAGTATACATACTCAATAGCGCATACTATGGTATGGAAGAACTCTTACTATCAAATATTTCAGAGTGTTTAGAAGTAAATGTTATATCAAGAGAGATGAAGAAAGTTTGGGAAAGTTTGATGCAAGCTCAGATGAAGGAATCTTCCTTGGATATTCTACAAGAAGCAAGGATTATTGGTGCTACAACAATAGGATGTAGAAGATAGTTGAAAGTACAAGTGTCAAAGTAGATGAAGAACCACATAAAAGCTTAGTACTAATAATAGGATATGAATCTGATGAGTCCTCTTGCAAAGAAGAAGAAAAAGATGAAGAGACGAAAAAGGAGATGCAGGTCTAAGAGGAAGATGCCCCAAAACTTATTCCTAAGACTCCAAGTATATGCAGAAGAATCATTTTGTAGATCAGATAATTGGTGATAAGAATAGAGGCGTACTGACAAGAAGAAAACCTCTTATGATAGAAGGATAGGTAAATTTATATCTACTTTCTAAATTAGAACCTAAGATAGTGATTGAGGCATGTAAGGATGAAAATTGGACCAAAGAAATGGAAGAAGAATTGATGCAAATTGAGAAGAATCAGACTTGGGAATTAGTCCCAAGACTAGCAAACAAGAATGTAATAGGAACTAAATGAAACTTGTTAGAAATAAAGATGGACTTGTGTGTAAGGGATACTCACAAATGGAAGGAATAAATTTTGAGGAGACATTTTCTCCAGTGTCAAGAATGAAGGCCATTAGGATTTTTTTGGCCTTTTCAGCACATAGGCACTTCAAGGTTTATCAGATGGATGTGAAGTTTGCATTCTTGAATGGTGAGTTGGAAGAAGAGGTATACATTGAACAACCAAAAGGATTTTAGTTATCAGATTATCCTAATATGTTTGCAGATTGAAGAAGACATTTTATGGACTCAAGAAAGCTCCCAAAGCTTGGTATACAAAACTGGATAGGTACTTGTTGCAACAAGGATTCAATAAAGGTACCATAGATACCAATCTTTACTTTAAAGTTGAGAAGAGTCAAATCTTGATTGTTGTTGTGTATGTTGATATAATCTTTGGAGGAAATGAGGCAATGTGCAAGACATTTGCAAAAGAGATGCAAAATGAATTTGAGATGTCAATGTTTGGGGAGATGAATTTATTCCTTCAACTACAAATCAATCAAATAGAAAAAGGAATATCCATTTCATAGTCAAAATATTTCAAGGAAATGCTAAAGAAGTTTGGAATGGAAGACTCTAAACGATATGTACTCCTATGGTTACTGGTTGCAAGTTGAGCAAGAATGATGAATCTCCTAAGACTGGTCAAAGCAAGTACAAATCAATGATTGGTGGACTGCTATATCTAACTACTACTAGACTAGATATCATGCATGGGTTTGTCTTGTAGCCAGATTTAAGAAGATCCTAGAGAATCATATGTGATAGTAGTAAAGAGGATATTTAGATATTTGTAGAGAACTCTAGACTATGGTCTATGGTATCCAAAGGATACTAACTTCTCTTTAAGTGCCTATACAGATGTAGATTGTGCAGGTTATGTGGATGAAAAAAGATGTACAAGTGGAGATGTTTTCTTTCTTGGAAGCAACTTGGTTTCTCAGCTAATCAAAAAGTAGGATTCAATATCCTTATCTACTATAGAGGCAGACTATATTGTTGTAACATATTTCTACACACAGGTGTTGTGGATGAAGCAAACATTGAAGGATATCAGAATATCATATAATGAACCTATTTCTATCTTGTGCGATAATACAAGTGCTATCAATATATCAAATAATTTGATGATGCATTCAAGGACAAAGCATATCTCAATTTGGTATCACTTTCTAAGAGATAAGGTTGAAAAAAGTGAGGCAAAGCTTAAGTATGTGCCTACAAAGGATCAAGTTACATAATTTTTTATAAAGGCTCTTCCTAAAGATACATTTGAGTATCTCTGGCAGAAGTTAGGGGTACTGCCTCCTTTCAACTAGATACATAAGATGTAAACACTCATAATACTAAGAGGGGGGTTGAATTAGTATTCTTTTAAACCACTTAATCATTTAAAAATCCCATACTCATAGCATATTCAATTTACAGTAATGAAGAAAAGCATGCAAACATCTAACAACATCACATGACACATGAACACCATTATTTTTATGTGGAAAACCCAAAATGGGAAAAACCACGGTGAGGATTAGCTCACAATATATTATAATTGATTATGGTATATTACATAAGTGCTCACTTTCGGTGGACTCACTATCCAAGTGGGCTCAATGCCCATTGAGAAATAAAAGAGCTAGAAGATATTGTGGCTCATAGCTAGATTTGAACTATTACAATCACATCTAACTAATGCATGAAATACATTTCCAATGAAGCTCAGAATACTGACTCAAAACTCTTCATATTGATCTAAATTAACACTCTACTTTTCTCTACATTCACTCTATATTCACACAATTCACATCTTCAAACTTTTATCACATGTCACCACCAAAAATACTGAAAAAAAGATCATTTATACATATTCGCTTCATCTACAACATTGATTAGGTGAGCCTAATTGGATGTGATATGCAAAATGTCGCTTGTTGGCTCAAGATGCATACACATATGCTTCACAACAATATTCAAACCTTATAATAATTTGAAATAGGTTAGCACAAACCTAAAATAACACCCACATAATGGATCAAAGCCTATTCAACCTCCATAATACACCCAACACATTAGGTCAACACCGGTAATGACCTAAGTACAAAATTCGCCAGTTGTACACCCACATTTAGACACGTGGACCTCCAAAAGAAATACCAACTAGAATACACAATCAATTGACACCTATCAAAATTTCCACAACTTTGCAAAGTTAGATTCCAATCTACATCCAAAAGTGTGGATTCACCAAAGCATATGCACAACATTGGAAAAATCCTGTAATTGCCAAGCTGAACTTTTGTTACTCATAACTCCAAAACCAAAAACCAAAACATGATGAAACTTTGGAATCAAGTTCCTCTATCAACCAATAACATTATTGTAGAATTACAAAGGAAAATATTCATCAGTAGGCCAATGCAGACCCAAATACCAGATCCCCTATACACATAATCACTTGTATTGAAACTTAGTCAATTTCGACAATTATTGCCTTCATCGGATCAAACCTTATTGCAAAATTGTCTTTCACAATCATCTTTAAACATACTCAAGACACCCAAACTAATTTGCACCATAGTATTTGTACTAGGATACAATGTTGAAATCAATGACAACATTACAATGCATAATTGTATACCTTGTGCTAATTCCACATGGTCATGTTTCCAACAAATTCACCAATTATATCTCCTTATTCTTCCAACAATATCCCTTTTTTCATTGATGGCAACATGCCAAAATCATCTCCAAAAACATTCCCCCCCTTTGACATCAAGGGAAAAGGGCGCATACAACAATCTTCATTCATACCAAATCTCCCCCTCACAAATATATTCATATGTACAAACTAAAAAACTCAACTAACTCCTCCTAAGAGAGCTATACACCATAACTAGGACAAAAACTTGCATTGGAGAACACTTTACACCATCTGCATGTGTACATTGGATTTTGAAATAATAAACTAAAAATGCATAAGAAAATAGAAATATTGTCAACCAAAGGAGGTTGACTCTTGAAGCTTCACAACATGAACTTTCCATTCTTGTTTTCCTTCCTCCCAGATCCTCTTGGTTATGCCAAGCATTCTGCACTGTCTCTAATTCCATTAGGGATTCTTCCCCTTCTTCTAGAGTGTTGGGTACTAGATTGATCCTTGTAGCTTTATCAACACTTACTAGGGCACTAGAAACAGATGTGAACTTTGAGTTTACTAAGTCTCTGAGATTCCCAAATTGCATGATGATTTTCTCTTTTTGACATTGTAATTGGAAATATTTCTCATGCAATTATTCTATAGTTTCTCGTGTGCTTTCATCTAGGTCTTGTGCTGGATCATATGCATTGGAAGCTCTATCAGTTTTTGGCTCAATTGAGTCCATTTCATCTTTAATGCTCTTTGTGGCTCTGGGCCACTTCATGCAAAACTAAAATAAGGCTCTGGCCTCAACCACACAAGCTTGTGCATACTTGAGGCTTTCCTAAAAAAATTTGTGTGCTTGTGCACACTTCTTTGTAATCTCCATTAACCTCTTTTCATCCATCTTTTTATCTATCTCTTTTTCATGTTTTTCTTTTAGTCCAAAGGCATACTCTTTGAAATAATTAATTAAAAATTTAAGGTTGTCCATACCGGGTAATGAGTTGTCGATGCTTGTACCGAGTATGAACTCCTATAGAGCCTTCACTACCTCTTCAATTAGCTCTCCACTCTTCTGATAGGTTTCTATTATCTCATTATAGGTAGATGCACGAAAGAAATTTCCCAGTTGAAGCTTGTAGAGTGGTGAAATCTTGGAAAGGTCCACATTCCCTTATTGCATGGGCAACTATAAAAATTGTGCAGACACAACCGGTTGGAATTGCAACTGCATATTCAATAGATTTTGTAGAGAATCTCTAGAGATTCCAAAGGATTCATCAGTTGCATTTACCTCTTCCTCTACAATATTTTCTTCTAGCGCCTTCTCCTTCTTAATATCACCAGTATTAACTAGTATCTCTGCTTCTTTCTTTTCCTCATCTCCGAAGGCATCTACATTTTTTTCTCATCTTCTTTTTATGTTTCTCCATCACTAGTAGTTTTTTTCATATTATTCAGAGGGATAATTGTGTTTGGTTGGTCTTGTACACTTTCAACATGTGTATCCATTACTAGAGGAGGAGTAGGGGTGTCCTCCTTAGCAGTAACTTCTCTCGTAGCTGCATTCCTCTCAACACTCTTCTCAACCTCCACATTTTCTTCTATTATGTCTTCCACTTCCGAAGGGACATTGTCTTGTGTGTCTCCTTCATTTGTCTCATGCCCATGTTGAGCACCATCATCTTCTCCAACATTTTCATCTGGAGTAGACATCTCCACATGTATTTCCTCTTTATTCTCCAAGGCCATTCCCAACTTTTGTGCTAGGTCTGTTGTTGTTTCCATACTCTCCTTCCTGGGCCTCTCAAGATCATTTTGATCTCTGTCCATAAGGGTTGTCACCCTTTCTTTAGTTTTGAGTTCTTTATTGAATAGTGTAGCCAATGTGGCTTTATTTTCCTTGAACAAAGGAGCACTTATCTTTTCCAATGCATAGACCTTTAATTTGGCCTCTTCTTCTATAGCTTCCTATGTCCTTTCAATCAAAACATTCCATAGTTTCGCAGGTATTTGTTTCTCTATGTTCCTCATATCAACCTCAAGAACAATAATATATTTAATAATAGCTTCAATTATTGTGGCCTTGTCTACCTCATCAACCTCATTATATAATGTTGTAGTTTTCACTAACATGTCATTTTGCACAATCCCATTAAATAATGCATCAAATTTCATTGGGTTGTGTGCTCTTATCAGAATATCCTTCTTCTGTTTCTTCTTCTTTTCCTATGACCTTTTTTTTGGTGGCTTCTTACTTCTTTTCTCACATATGCATTACAAAAGCTTGATTTTCTTTCTCTAATTCTTCTTCTTCATCAATATCTACAATGTCCACCTTCTACTTCTTAGTGCTTGCTTCACCTTTTCTTTTTCAGACCAGCTGAGGTCCTTCTTCCTCCTCTTCTTCATCTTCAACATTTATACTAACATATTGTTCCTTAGTGGCCTTATTCTTAACCCTTCTCCTTACAGGGCTAGCTAGGCATGTTGTTGGAGCAACCTTTTCTTTCTTAGACCTCTTTGCTTGTTTTTTCAAAGAGGATTTATCCTTCATTGGAGCATTGAGTTGCTTTGCAGGAGTACTAGTCTCCTTCCCCTTTGTTCCACTTGATGAGGAGGTAGTCCTGGAGGACTTATGAGTAGCTAGAGGAGTGGTAGTAGTCCTACCAGATCTTCTTGCACTTGATGAACTGCCCGGAGCTCCAACCATTGCTTTTTCTTGTTCCACTTGATCCTTTGTGAGTTTGTGAGGCCCATAGCCTCTACAAACTATGCACTTATCTTTTCAACATTCTTCTTGATTTGTGGCTCCCTTTGCTCCATATTCACCTTCATATATTTCTTTGCATATGTTTTGAATCTCTCCTGAGTGGTGTCCTTAGGACTCTTCAGCAGGATATCAACTAAACCAATTATTTCATTCGAAGTGACCTCATATCCTAGTGCTAGGATCCACACTATTCTAGGCTCAAGGCCTCCATTATGCACTCATATTTTGTGACTAGAAAAGTAATGTCCTTTTGATGCCTTTCCACCAATTGCTTTGATATCCTTGCCTACTTTGCATCTTCTCCTGAAATATTTTGAAGAACCCCAAGAGGGAATTCTTTTGAGCATTCACATCTCCTAATCCAAATAGATAATCTCTATTTTGGTGGGCTATAGGTCTATCTAGTAGCCATACTACATTCTTTTTTCTAGGTAATTCATTCAAAAAGTAAAATAATAGACAAATCATCAGAGTACCAAACTTGAAAGCTTACTTGGACTCCTTGTATTTTTGTAGGTTCTCCAACAACTGCAGTATCAAAAATTCACACAGATTGTAGTTTTCACCCTTCTCTACCATCTCATAAGTTGTGTTGATGGTATTTTCCCACACAAAGTTCTCCTTTTTGGTGAAATACAACTTGTAACCTATCATCATGGAGGTGTAATTCACAACAAGATTCCTTATGTCTTTAATGGACAAAGCCCTTCTATCATAATTTTCTCTTGTTCACTCCATTACAATCTCATTCTTAATAGATTTGAGTATGGGTACTAGTCTAGTTGAGCATAGACCAGTCACAACCCTAATTGCCTCTTTGTTGATTAGATGTGAGATATCTAACCTAAAGAACTCATCATGTATTCTACTCATGGTGTACCTCACCCACTCATCCACATAATAGAAAATGGAAAACTTGCTTCAAACATCAAGATTCTTCTTTGCCAAAACCCCATACTCTGGTTTTAACTCAAAATATTCTCCAGTGAGTTCACTGAACTGGACTTCATTCAACTTTGTGTGGTTATATTCTTCCATTTTGGCATGGATGTAAGCCCTAACATCCTCTATATGTAAAAATCCATATGAGATGTGCAAGAATGCACCATTCAGATCATTCATCAAGGATTTATAGGGATGCCTCTTAAATTTAGGTCTTATATGTTCAAAAACTTCTACCACTTGTGGTGTATACATCTTTGTAGTAAATTGAAAGCTCTTTATAAAACTAGGGTAAACAAAAATTGAGAATACCTTTAAATGCTTTCTGAATATGGTTTCACTTGTACTAAAATTCAATCACTTTGAATCACACTACACTGCTCTTAGTCTACTATTTTCGCTTGAAAACTTGATTGCAAATGATTTTTTCTTAAGTGAGATCACTTATAAACCTTCCGTTGTGACCTAATTCTACCATAAATGCTTCATCTTTTCAAACCCTTAACTGTATGCACAGTCACCTTCAACTGTTATGTAAACTTTCATATGATGATATTTTCTATCAAAATTTTCATCAATAGATCAAACATATTGAACTACACCACATATCCTCATGTTGAAGCATCAACACCATTTCTTTGGTAGAGGATGAAAGATTTCCATTAAAGATCCCCTTGAGCCAAAGCTCTCAACTTAGTTTTTGGAGGAAACATTTGTATCGAATGTTGGTACAAACTCGTTCTTAACCTCTGTCTCTTCCTTCTTTCTCCAAATCTTGTCCATTTCCTTCTTTGTCTTTGTCAGATCAATCTTGTGTATTGGATCATTCTTCTTTACCATATTAAATCCTTCTTCATATTTATGCTTTTGCAAGACTTAGAAATGTGTCCAGGCCTATTGCAATTGTAGCATATGACATTCTTATGAATAATCTTACTTCCATTCATTTTAGATTTGTATTGATTAGCTTTATGTTCAAATCCATGACATGTATAACAATAGCCATTTAAAGATTAAACCATTCTACCATTTTTTAAATCATTCATCATTTGATTTTTGCATTCACTGGCTCTATGGCCAAATTCTTGCATGCAAAACATTGACCATAAAATGATTGAACATTCTAATTTATTTTGCTTCTACATTCCATAACGTTATGTCCAAATCTATGACAAGAATAACATAAACCATTAAAGGATGGGTACCTTTGTGCATTTGGTTGTTTGACCGATGGTCTTCTAGCTTCATTCCTTTGATTTTGGATTTGCTTCTCATTCTTCTTCTTGTCTCCAAACTTCTTTTTTTCATTTATCTTCTTTTTAGCATTAGGTGTTTGTTCTGCTTGTGAACTTTCACCCTTTTCAAATCCTAAATCTTCTTTATCTTTGGAGCATTTTTTATTTGCAATCATTTCATCAAGCTTTGTAGATATCATCCTTGCTTTTTCTAGATCTGATCTCAGATTCATAACTTCTTTTTCAAGCCTTGTGCATTCTTTAGATTTTCTTTTCGCCATTGCATTCAAACATTCTTCAACTCTTCTTCTTTATTCAACTTCCACCTTTAGACTGGTAACTATTTCGTTTACTTGCTTAAATTGCTCACTGTCTTATCCCTTTCTTTGTATTTCTTGATTTTATCTCTCAAATTTCTAATGCATTCATCTTCTTCTTTGAAAATTTCTTTTAGATATTTGTTTTCACCTTTAGTTATTTCCATATCTTCAAGAGCAACTTTGAGTTCTCCATTTATGTCAAATATGCAATCTCCTCCCATGTATCCAACAATAGGAATCTCTTCTAGAGGGGTAGATAATCTTATAACATCCATGTGTTCAACCTCTAAGATCTTCCCCAAGCAGTTAATCTCCTTCCAAGGAACCAAGCTCTAATACAAATTGTTGAACACTCAAAATACTGAGAGGGGGGGTGAATTAGTATTCTTTTAAACCACTTAATCATTTAAACATCTAATGCTCATAGCATATTCAATTTGTAGTAATGAAGGAAAGAATGCAAAAATCCAACAACATCACTTAACACATGAACACCAAGATTTTTATGTGGAAACCCCAAAATGGGAAAAATCATGGTGAGGATTAGCTCACAATATATTATAACTGGTTATAGTATATTACAGAAATACTCGCTGTAGGTGGACTCACTGTCCACTAAGAAATAAAAGATAGAAGAGATTGTGGCTCACAACTAGATTTGAACCATTATAATTGCATCTAACTCATGCATGAAATACAATTCCAATGAAGCTCAAAATATAGACTAAAAATCTTCATACTGACTTGAATTAACACTCTGCTCTACTCTGGATTCACTATATATTCAAAAAATTCACATCCTTAAACTCTTATCACATGTCACCACCCAAAATACCAAAAAATATCCTTCATATATATCTGCTTCATTTACAACATCGATTAGATTGACCCAATTGGATGTAATATGAAAAATGTAGCTTGTTAGCTCAAGATCCATACACATACGTAGCTTCACGTCAAGATTCAAACCTTATAAAATTTTGAAATAGGTTGGCAAAGACCTAAAATATCACCCACATAATGGATCAAAAGCTATTGAACCTCCACAATACACTCAATGCATTAGGTCGACATGGGTAATGGCCTAATTACAAAATTTTCCAACTGTACACCCAAATTCGAACATGTGGACCTCCAAAATCAATGCTAACTAGAATATACAAACAACTGAAACCTATCAACATTTCCACAACTCTACAAAGTCATATTCCAATCTACGAAGAAGTGCAGATTCACCGAAGCATATGCACTGCATTGGAAAACACCTATAATTGCCAAGCCAAACTTATGTTACTCATAACTCCAAAACCATAAAACAAAACAAGATGAAACTTTGGAATTAAGTTCCTCTATAAACCAACAAAATTATTGTCGAAGCACAGAGCAAAATAATCATTAGTGGACCAATGCAAACCCAAATATTGGATTTGCTATACATAGAATCACCTATATTGTCACAGTCAGTTTTCACAATTATTGCTTTTATCAAATCAAACCTTCTTGCAAAATTGTCTTTCACAATCATCTTCAAACATACTCAAGACCCCCAAACTAATCTACACCATATTTTTTGTATTGAGATATAGTGTTGACATCAATGAAGACACTATAATGCATAATTGTGTACCTTGTGCTAATTTTGCATGCTCATGTTGCTAACAAATTCACCAGTGGAATCTTATTATTCTTCCAACATAAGAGTGTACAACAATCTGGTGGAGCAATTCAAGATTTATTCTTTTATTTTGGACTAACGAAGGCTACCTCTTAGGGGGAGTAGGTAGTAGTATTGTTGGTCGGTGAAGTCAGATGGAGCATACTTTGTGCCCCTAAGAGGGATAGCGCAAAAGAGAGAGTTTAGTTTCTTGTTGGTGTTGCAAGTGATGTTAAAGTGGTATATGCAGATGCTAAAAGAGAAAACAAAAAAGAAAAATCCTTTGTAGATGATACGTGAAAGGTGCAGGATTTTCCCTTTGAATGTTGTCAAAGGGGGAGAGCAAAAGAGTTCAATACAGGAAAGAGAGTTGGATGAGTCTATGGCCCTTTGCCATTGATGTCAAAGGGGGAGAGATTTGGTTAAAAAATCATAGTGTAGAAGAGAATATGGTCTATAGACCATAGAAGGGAAGTGTTTTTAGGAGCAAGAGAATGAGAATATGAAGAATGAAAGATGCCTTGGTTAGGGGGAGTGTTGCCTGTTGTTGTTTGTTGTAGAGTTGCTATTGTTTTTTGTTGTTGTTGATGGTTTTTTAGAACTAGTGTTGCCATCAATGACAAAAGGGGAGATTGTTGGAAGCTTGAGTTATTTGTGAGTTGTTTGGGTGTTGTCATTGATGTCAACCCATTGTATGAAGAAAGTGTTGGAATGCTACTGGTGTTGTTTATGAAAATCCTTAGCATTGGAGTTGTTGGAAGCCTGGAGTTGTTGATATTGATGTCAACACAATGTTGCTAGTGTTGTCATTGATGTCTTACTTCAGTATAGTTGCAGAAGTTGTGTTTGGAGAGATAGTTGGATGTACTATAGTTGATGAGAGGTGTTGCAGATGTTGCAAATGTGTTGTAGAGATTTCAGTAGTGTTGCTAATGTAGTTGGTTCATTGGTTTTCAAATGCTTTTGAGAAAATTTGAATAAAAGAGAGTTCAATGTGACAAAGTGGTGTTCAATGTTCTACTCTGTATTTCTTCATGGTTGAAGATATTCTTGTGTGGTTAGGATATGATGATTAGAGGTGTTCAAAGGCGCTATATCTATATTTTTAGGTTATGGATCATTTTGTAGTGAATTTTGTGTTTGATAGTATAACTTGTCTGGTGAAACATGGTGTCTAGGAGAAATGAGATTACTCAACATTTCTCTACAGTGAAGGTTCTTGTCTTGCGGATCTAGGAACGTGCTTAAATTGTCTATATCTACCCTTCCCTGGAGTTTTTGGTGCGATGGTGTTTTGCAAGGTTGTTTGGTGTGTTGGATGTTTGTGCTAGTGTGTCTGATGGCACAAAATGATGGTGTTCTCGATTTCAAGTGGTTGTGGAAAAGTTACAAAATATTTTGATGATGCTGGAATATTTTGAGATGTTTTATGGATATTGTGGAGTGTTGTTATGTGGTTCATGAAGTTGTTTCGAACCTGGTTGTTAAGGGCATTAATACAGGTTTGGCTGACCTGGCATGTTAGTGCTAATTGTGAATGTGGTGTGTGGTTTATGGAAGATTTGTAAAGTGTGTCATTGTAGATATGGATCCTATTTAAGCCTTGGAACAATCATCCTTCACTTCTTTCCTTCATGGAAGTGTTTGGTGTTAGCTTATTTTGTAATTGCATGTTTGAGGTGCATAGCTGACCTTGAAGAATGTTTTCAATGTTGTGGATGGTATATAAGCAAGGTAAATCATTAGAGATGATTGTGGATCATAGAAGATATGCAAATTATTTGAATCTAATTAAATGTGATAATCAAAGTGTGAGCCTAATACCTATGACTTTGAGGCAGTGAGCAGAAGGGTCTACATTTGCAGTGTGCTTGAAGTTATTAGAAGCAATGAGCTAAAGGTTGCAGATGGTGCAGAGTGGTTGTAGTGGATCTTCCTATTGCTTTGAGATGGACTTCTCTTTGTATTAGTTCCTTTCTTTCTTCTTTCTAATTCAATAGTGAGCCATTGGCAGTGAGCCCTCTAACAATGGACCTATTGTATTCAATGTTGCTATTACTTTATATTGTGAGCTAATCCTCACCGTGGTATTTCACTTCTTGGGTTTTCCACGTAAATCTGGTGTTCTATTGTGCATGGTGTTTTGATGTGTTGCTATTTCACTTGTTTGCTTTCATGTTAAATCTGATTAGGGGTTTAAGGGATAATAAAGATTTGGATGTTAATGAGGGTTTTGATGTTTTAATGTACAACTAATTCACCCCCCTCTCACTTGTCCTATGCATGTAACACTTTGGAACCTAGCCATTGTGAGTATGTGAACATGATCTCATTCACTCATATTCCTCCTACAAATCATGTGGATAAGATCCCTGATATAATTTTTATACCACACGACCTCCCCCTCAACATGGAGCCTTCTCCTCTCTACATCCCTGCTCAGGTCAATGGTAACATTGTGATTGGTGTTATGTTCAACCCTGCTAGCAGGATAAATGTTATCATAAAGGAGACCCTTTTTATTAACAATTTGCACAAGGAGAAATATGAGGAATTGAAAGCCATGATTCGTACTCATGATAGCTTCTCTGTACCTCCTATTGGTTTTATATATTTGTTGGTCCTGTTTGGAACTAAGTCAATTGATGTTCCTTTGGTTGTGATTCCTAAATTTGACCTATTCAGAGGAAGACTAGGCATTCCATGGCTAGTCTCCTTGAATGCAACCGCATCAATAATCCATAAACATTTGAAATTATGTCATGATGGTACACTGCATACTCTCCATAACATATGATATAAAATATAAACCCCTTGTGTCATGTGGGGGATTTTCATTAGACCATTTATTGCTTGCTCTTGTTGGACCTTTATTGCCCCATGGAGACTTGTTTTACAAGGCCTATTTTAGGTACAATGTTGGATCCTTGGCCCCTAATGCTACTTTTCCCCTTCATCTCATGTCATTTCCATGAAGGCATCCATGTGTGTGCAACAACATACTTTGTCCCTTACACCTTCTTCCTCAAAGGTTACAAACAAGCACACTCCCATAAGAAAGCCTTCTTTTATAATTTAACAACTTCTAGTGGTGTTCCTGATTCCTTCTACTGTGCTTAGCACATGGAATGAAAAGATGCCTGCATTCATAAAATCCAAATCTCAAGTCTTCCAACTCTCAATTTTTCCCATAATTCCTTGCACCACCCTGATGGTAAGGGGAATCATTCAACTAGAGTTGATCCTTCTTGTGTTACTCCTATATCTCAACCCCTGAGGCCTCCTCTTGTTCCTTCATATACCTCTGAAGTAGCAGAAGGAAAGGAGCCTATGGTCAAGACTTAGGTATCTATTTCCATTGCACCCCCTTTTCCCCCTAAGGAGCCTACTCTTCCACCTATAACAACTGTAGAGATTACACCTTCAGTGGAACATGACACCCCAAAGTCTTCTCAGGCACTTATTCCTGGTGGTCACAACCATCAGAACAAACTTGCATGTGAGCGTAAGTGTCACTAATAGGCATTGGCCCAAGAATGAGATACCTTGTATAAGACCGAGGATGATTCTCCTGTCTCTATTCCTATTCCCGTTTCTATCTCTACCAACTTTGTTTCCATTCCCTCTTCTATTCTTATCGCCTTAGTTTTACTTCTAGCTTCCTCGATGGACCTTGATGAACCTTACCCCAAGTGGGTACGAGTGTTCATTGCTCCCTCTACAGAGTCTCCCTTGATCACTTCTTTACTTGATATTCCTTCTTTCCTTGAGACCATGGATATGCCTCACATAAAGGTTGTATCTATAGCGACTCCTACTTATTCTAATTCTAATGCGAGGATTCCACATCCTCCTCTTAAGTGTAAATCAAAACATGTCCTCAATCCAGAGAATAGTCATAAAAATCCTTCCTCGTCTTCCTCCTTCATCCTAGTTTGGTTTATTTCATTCTTATGATGGAAGAGTCTCTTTCTTCTTATTTCATTCTTATGATGGAAGAGTCTCTTGCTTCTTTAGATTTTATCATTGTCTCTTCTTTGAAGGTAGGCAGTGACTCCCTGATTCATCCACCTCCTTCTGCTAAGTCACTACACTCATTGAAGAAGTGTATGTTTGACTCTATGGAGGACATCCCAACTTTGTTATTGGTCTTCGCTAAGTTGACTACATTAGCCTCAAAAGAGCTCATAAACAAGGATGTCCAAGCAACCTCTTCCTTGTCTCTTGCTGCAGGTGAGTCACCTAGTACCGCCCTCACTATTCTCCCTCTACAGGCTCGTCTTCCCTTCCCTTATGATGATCTAGATTGGGAGCATGATGACTTGTTAGAGGTGCTAGACTAGAGCAGTACCCCTTCTTATCTTTAGATTAGCTTTATGTGTTTGTTCATGTTCCCCTGTGCTTGTCTGTTAATGTTTGTGCTCTCCCCTAGAGGACAGTTGCTACATTTGTAGGTACTTGGATACAAAATATAAAATCTATCGTAAAACTCCTTTCATATGTTTCTTCATTCTCCTATTTTCTTAAAATTTATTTTTCACGTCGGGGATAGTATAAAATGTCAAGGCATTTAGGCCTCGTCCATGTTGACCTACATTTTTGTTTGTATTCATGTGCTCTTCTTCTCATTCCAATCTATTTAGGGGGTGATGATAATTCATGTAATTTCCACTATATATACATACATTTATGATCATTTTTGACCCTAAATAATTGGATCCCCCTATGCTTTTGATCTCTTTATCTCTGCTTTTTCTTGATGTTGTGGATACTATATGTTATCCATTATGTGATAAAATTCCATGGATATGTCTTGCTATGTATGTCATGACACAATATCTCCTTGTCTTTCTTCTACTGTGCTCCTCTACGTAGCACACCTCATTCTAAGGGGGGGCTATCATATCTAATTATTCTTATTTTTCAAAAAATGTCTCAAGATCTTGTCATCTAGCTTGGGGGCAACTTGACTAGACTTGTCTTTTATCTTGATCTCATTGTCTAGCTTGGGGGAAACTTGACTAGATTTGTCTTTTCTGGAACTGTCCTGTAATGTAGTTTGTAGAAACCACATGCCTATTCACTTGGCGTATGGTCTCTAGTGTAACATAGCTTGCTATCTATATTTAATCAATTTTTTTCATATTTATCTTTTACTTTTTCACCTAACGCGTTTGTCTACAACTAACATGTTCGTGGTGAATTTGCAGTCAACTTTGAAGGATAGAAGACCCATGTCCTCTTTCGTGTCTTGTCTTAGCTTCACAATTGCATAGACTGGATTAAAGACATGTGCCCTTTTCATCCTAGGTATATTATCTTCAACCTCTTTCTCTCTCTACTTTAGCTCACATCTACGAGAATACATATGCTCGCTAAAGTGGGGGAAAAATGTAATGCCGTAAATTGCATCCTATGCAATTTTGTATTCCATAAACCTCCCCTTTAGATAAATTAATTTAACAATACAAATGTTTATATTTATCCAACCTTAATTCAATCCTTAACCCTTTCATTCTTGACTGTTAAGGTAAATTTTTATCTTAGATGAATACATACCACTCCGATGTCTATGCATCACGCAAGCATCTTGAAAAGATTCATGACTATAGTAATCAAAATTGGATGTTACACTTCCTGCCCATCCATGAGTGTAATGTCTCTGCAGCTTGTAGGCATGACAGGATGACCCTTTGCATGCATATACCTTCTCCAAACTTCATTTTGGCATTCATTCATTCACTCATTCATTCAATTCTCTCAATCTATCTCATTTTATTCACTCAATCTCTCCATTCTCTCAATCTTTCTTGCTCTTCTACACCATAGCAGCTTCATCCTATCATTGTTATTGCATGTTCTTGTTCTCATAAGGTGCTCAATATTTCTCTACCAAGCTCGGTCTCTTCCTTTCGGCATTACCATTTTACTAAAGGGAGGGTAACTATATTTTTTATTCATTTCATTATCTATTTATCTTGTTAGCATATTAAATTCTAGCATGTCTATCTTTCTTATCTCATCTATTTTTTCTATCTTGATCATATCTAGTTGTTCGTGGAGGTGGAAACACCAATGCGGTTTGACTGAGGCAAGCCCCTAAAACAACCCCAACACTTCACTTTTCTAGGTCTTATGTGTGCAGGTATTGGTGATTTACCATAGTTGGAGGCTTCATTCTTGAACTTCTTGTGAGTGTTTTCTTTCTTCTCTTTCATTTTATAATTTCCCTTTCATTTAATCTAGTTTATGTTTATCTCTATTATTTTAGTGCATTTCAAGATTTTAGTTATCAAATTGTTAGTAGGTTCCTAGTTGTCTTCTATTATAAACTTAGTTTTCAATCCATACAAGATGCCAGCACACCACGAGAACGTCTGTATGCCATGCTTCCATCCTTGGCCAAGAGCTTGCAAGTTTGTCTAGAGGACCTTTGCAACCTACTCTTATAGTTTATGGAACTCTCCCTTATTAATTCTCTCATAAAACATAAATAAATAAACTCCATCTCTCTATCCTGTCACTTGAGCATTGATCCCTGAGGTAGTTGAGGACTATTTGCCCCTTTAGCCCTCGTCATCTTGAGGGTGTCAAATCTCCTCCTCTACACATGACAAGAGCACATGGCACCAAGAAAAGTTTTATGGTGAAGCAAATTCCAAACATTTCTACACAACCACCATCAAAGAAGAAAAAATGAGTTAACATAAAACACTTAATGTACCATCAATTGACAATACGTTTGTGAAAAGTAAAGAATATTATCACAAAGAAACACATGCCATATACAAAGCAAGCCACAAGGAAGAGGATATAATAATTAATCTACAACATTATAATGACATATTTTGGGATGGAGATGATCTTTTGGAGGATGATGACAACCCTCTTAAATTTGTTTGATGGCTTTTAGCATCACTATGAACTATATTTCTCTATGCTTATATTTTCGAGTTTTTCCTTTATCTTTTACTCATTTCCTTGTACTTTGGCCTTTTTTTAATATACCATGTTTTCCCTTTTTTGCATACTATTTTTCCCTTCTATACAATGTTTCATGTTTTCTTTCCTCCACTCGAGAGACATTTTGTTGTTATACTACTTGACAAGTTTTCTGTTATCCTTATTTCTACTATCTTTTCCTATTCCTATGTCCTCACATACCTTTCTTTACTCTTGTGTTTTCTTATATTTACCACAATGGTTGATCATTTCCCTTTCCCTTTTGTTTGTTACTTTTTATGGTTCCTCAAGAACATTCTTTTGCTTTATCTTTATCATGATATTTTTTTGCTTATTCTTCTCATACTTTGTACCTATGATTCTATAATCCATGCCTTTGATCCTCAATATGCTTCGATTACATGCTTATGACCCCTATCACACCATTATCTTGTGCATAGTTTATCTTATGTTCATTGCTTACATCTTATATTACCACTATACATACCTTCATTATCCTATCATATACTTGGAGCTACCTCATTACATTGAGGAGTGTCATGCATTCCCCAAAATTATATTATAGCTTAATTTCCTTATCATGATTTTAGAATTACATTGGAAGTACCATACCTTCACCTTGCTATATCCTGATTTCACCTTCTTATCATGCTTCTAGATCTACCTTATTCTTTTAGGGACCCCATACATTACCATTGCTATTTTGATTTTTTTTCCTTAGGTTTTGAGATCTATTTTTACATTGGGGCATAATGATTCCATACCATTTTGAGCTAATATACCTTATCATGTTTATAGAGTTAACCTTTAAGAGCGGGGGCATCATGCTTCCTCACCTTATATTGCATGCTCACATGACTTGTTATGTTCTTAAGAGCCACATTATGGACACCATGTCTTCCCCATATTATATGTACCTATGTTGCACTTCTAGGGCCATTTTCACTTTATGATTTATCCATATTAGGGGTAACCCTCTAGACCTTGATGAATATCTCTTGTTGTTATGCTTTCATGTCTATCATCCAACATTTTCCTAATTGTTTGTCACATGATGTTATCTATGAAATTCATTCTAACTTTACATGATCTATGCCCTTACATATTTCCATATCCTTGTATTAATTTTTTTTTTAATTTTTTTTGCTCTTCTTGAATTCTCTAATTCATTGCATATATTGTATGAAACCAATTGGAGGGGGCTTATATAATCACCAATGCTTCTGTGTTGAGATTTTAGGTAGTGACTTATGCTACACACACACTCATCACCTTTTTCTAGAGGAATCTTGAACACATTGCATGACCAGACCTAATGTACCATAACACATTACAATTGCCGCACTAGGTGAAGTATTAATATATTGATTTTTGTATAGGTGGAATTCTTAACCCTTCTCTTTTTCATTCTTACACATTTTTTTAGACATACGAAACAAGCTTGTAATTTGTGCCTATTCCACTTACATGACAAACAATACTCATTGCATATATTTTCTCTATTTTGTAGCTTACTATGGTGTACTCAAACCAAGGAGAATATCATGTGAAGAAATCAAGATGGGTCCATTACTTTACATGGGCCTCATATCCTTTGTGTCTAAATACTTACTTTTCATACATGACTAAGAATGTTCATATACTTTGAAATACATACTCATTTTAGAATTCACATGCATCTCAACCCATATAAGTTTCTATTTAGTTTTGGGCCCATTTTGATGAAATGCTTTAATACAATTACATATTGATAGGTGACACACTCTTGTGCCAATTTTGACTCCTTCCCCAATCTTTATCTATCCTTGTTTCTCACCTTCACATGTTCCCATACTTTCGATCTTATACCAACCTTATTTGCATATGTTCTCTCACATTTTCCTTATTATTATCCTAGACTTCTATGTATCCATTCTTGATCTCGAGATATGTAGTTCCCCATCCTAGGTGAATCCCATGGTGCTTATGATCAATCTTGAGCCATTGAAGATTCAACCTACTTTTTTTTTTAAATTCAAAATTGTTGACTCTCACCCTTTTCCATGAGTCATTAAGAGTCAACTTAGTAACATTTGTGTAATTATTTATTTGTTTTGGTATTTGAAGACATTTGTTTGTGCATTTAAATCATCTAAGAACATAATAAACCACAAGGAAGAATCATCCTAGGAACATTTTAATTTGGAGCCTAAAAATATCACATTTACATTGAAACTAGAACATGTTTACATCGAGGACACTTGCATGCTATTGCCTTCAATGTTCACATAAGGCTATAAAGCTTGTTTATGAAGGGGTTGATTGAGGAGAAATTGACCTTCACAATCCAATAGCTTCACTAAGGTATTTTTAAACATTATTAGTCTTTATGCACCACCAAATAAAAAAGATCATAATCTAATAGGTTATAGAAATATTTAGACAACTACATTAAATTTGTGTCTTAGAAGTCAATTCCACATTGCACAAAATTGACCTCAAACTATTTAGGATCAACTCATAAAAGATTTTGAGTATGTTACAATTCCACTTAGATTAACTCAAAGATTTCAAGTTTGTTAAAATTCCATAAGAACAAACACATCAAAACATTAATTTTTAAACATTAACAAATCAATTTTACACTACATCAATAGTATTCTTCACCATTATTCTAAAAATTAAATACACCTATTTTTACATTTAATTTTTTAAAATAATATTTTGAGTTGTCAATTTCAACTACCTTAATTAAATCTAAATTAATTGTGTGCTTTATTTATATGCATTTATTTAATAAAATTATTATGTAAAAAGGATTTTATTAACGTGCAATACTTTACCCTATAAATTTATAGTAGCAAATTATTTTCGTTCATTTACTCACTTTGGGTCGTATTATTATTTTCAGCCTAAAATTCTTTCCCATACATACATTACCTTCAGCCATTTAACATTTTCAAGACGGAAAACAGAAAACAAAAACATTTCTGAGACTATCCGTACAATTGGAAACTCCTAGAACTGACCTTCACTGTAATACATGCAGACACGCATTTTAGGGCATCTTACTCTATCAATGTCTACTCGTAGATTTTAACTTTAGAGAGGTTTAAATGCCTGTGAAACGGTAAGTGTCATCATCTCCTCTGCTAACATTTATAATCTTTCAGAATAAGTTTACTAGATTGTTCATGGTATTTTGAATTGTGCCACAGACTTTATTTCTGGCAACCCAATGTGGGCGTTACCCTAACTACTCAAATATTCAACTTACTGTGCAAATGCATAGAGGACGCCAACGGCATCAAAGAATGCCGTCTCAAGGCCAATATTGTTCAATATCGACCAATTTTGAAAGGTACCCATGAAAAGATTTTAAACTCTTGCAATCCGTAATTTTTAGTTTTTGGTGGGAAAGGCTTCCCGTTAAAACCTGAGGATGAAGCATGGGTAAATTTGATGATTTTGAGTCACACTTTGTTTTCTGTCATCCTGATAATTAATGGAAAATATTAACCTTTCTGGTCACTTTTCGTTATCCATCATTTGAATAACTCAGTGAAAATGTTTGACGTTTTGGGTGACAATTGGATACTCACCACGAGAATAATTCATTAAAAACATAGTTTTTTTGGTCCATCAGCAGGGTAATTTATTGAAAAATTTGACTTTCCAGATCATATTTTGTTGCAGATCATGATGACACCTAATTTAAAAAATACACATTGATTATCACTTCTCATCATACATTATGAGGATAATCTATTGAAATTTTGAAAAACATCCATGTTTCAAGCATACAAGAGCGACACCAAACGTCAATTTTTTTAATGAATTGCCCTAATGGTGGGTAATGAAGTGTGACCTGCAACCTCAAATTTTCCAATCATATCCTGATGATGGGTTACAAATGTACTAGTTAAAATGTCATTTGTTTTCTTTTCTTTGTTTTTCCTTTATATTGAGTCTTGACAATCTTAGAGTAAATGATGTGATTTCTGCAGATGAAAATCAAAGGATGGATATTGTGCGAGAATTCCTAGGGATTTCTTTTGAGGAACAACCAGATAAGCACCTTTTTGTTATAAGGAGTCATCGTCTGGTGATGGAGTCGGATTCCAACCTCCCTTCCATATTTGATAAACTGCAGTCTTACAGAAAAGCCATTACCCTTAATTTTGAGGTCAGTTCTATGTTCAACTCTGCTTTGGGGGAAACCAAAAAACAATACTTAGAGAAGGAATAAAAACTCTTAATTTACAGCTCCTAGAGTTCTATTCTTTCTAAGCACCTTTTTACTGGATATTCTTTGAAGTGCCATTGACCTACTTTGGTCACTGGCAGACATTAATGCAATTTTTTTCTTTATTTCTTCTGGTAGAGATGCAAAACTCATTTTTGTCTAATGTCAAAATCATCAAAATTCATAATCATTTTCTGATGCACTGAAATCTCTAAATTCTAGTTGAAATCCGAACTGTTTAGTGAATTTTAATGCATTTAATTTCCTGTTTTATTCCTAAATGTCTGCAGCCTATGTTTCAAAAGAAATCAATAAATATAATATTACACCAAACTGGCATTAAATAAAGATTAAGTTGTTAAGAATGGTCAACCAACATATGAAAGGTTTTGCTCCTTGAGCAAGATAAGGTATATAAGGAAGGTAAATCTAGAAGGAAAGGGAATGGTGAAGAATTATTATGACTGATGACAAGTAATAGACAGCAGCATAAGCAAATTAACTTATTTAAATTATTATTCTCCAAATGCAGCGATAAAGAGTTCTAACTATTGCAAAAGCAATAGAGGTGAAGAGGTGTGACTCCCTCAAACTTGAGATATAAAAGGGAGAGCATTTCATTTGAGAAAGAGATCCATAACATCATTCAATCAATCAATTAAGAATAAATATTATGTGACTCCTAACATGAAAGGTTGTGACTCCTAACATGAAAGGTTGTGACTCCTTTGAATATGAAAGGTTGCGACTCTCTTGATAATAAGATATAAAAGAGAGATCATTTCCTTGTGGAGAAAAGAGGAAAAAAGAAGAAATAAGAAAAAAAAATCTAAGACATCAATTTGGAATAGAAATTGAGAACAACAATTAATAATATTCAGAAATATAATTGGTGGCAGCCATTTAAGAATAAATTTATCATTTCATCAAGAGGCATTTATTTAGACATAATCTAGCAAATTCTTTGAGAAATCATGTCTTGAATTTGAGGAACTGTTTTGCAAATAAGAAGGGCTGCTAGCCTTTCGAGTTCACGAGAGATGAAGGATGAATCACCTATAATTTTCTTATCAAGCTGGACAAAAGGTGGGATGAATTGTCAACCTCCCATGCTTTTGAAATAGGTGTTGGAAGGATGGCCAGCCTTCCATGCTCTTGGACTTGATCAAGGAGGACAGTCAGCCTCCAAGGTGGACTGAGGGATGGGAGGTTGACCAAACTTCCATGCTCTCGGCAAGTCAAGGATGGCCAGCCTTGAGAATTGCTAGTTTGCAAACATTTCCAAGGAATTCATGATGCAAGAGGTGTTAGAATAATATATCGCTGTATAGTTAATGGTCAATATTAAATGTAATTAGTTAGTTGACATCTTAAATGTCTAAAGTTGTAGTTAGTTGAAGTAGCTAGATTCATAAATGCCTACAGTGCTTTGTCACTGCTTTATATTGTAATCTTCTCTTCTTCTTAATACAAGCAAGTAAGCAATTACCAGTTCATTTCAGAACATGGTATCAGAACCAGAATATTAAAATTAGTTTTTCTAAAAATTTCTTTCAAAATTTTTTAGTTTTTTGAAATTTTTTTTTTTTGAAAGAAATTCGGGACTCTTGTTTTCGGTGATTTTCGTGCTTCAGTTAAGGAGAAAAATAGAGGGTTTTGCATAGAGAAAAATCGTGGCCCTCCTGATAAGATTTTGTGGGTATTATTTTGAAAATTGTGGGCTTGAAAAAACACATTTTTTTACCTACTTTGGCTGTGTGTTCTGCTTGCATTTTGTCTAATCTAGGGTGCGGATTGGATCTTGTACCTGGGCGCACATTTTATTCTTGTTATGGCGTGATTTTCAATTGTTTTTGGCGCGGATTTAACCCATTTTTGGCTGTGATTTTTACAGTTTTTGGGCACCATTTTTTTGCGTTTTTAAGACGCAATTTTTTGTTCTTTCTTGGACGCGATTTCAAGCTTCATCAGAGTCGCGTTTTTAATGCCCTAGCTCTGCCGTAGAACTTCTCCTTGCTGGACGTGATTTTCTGTGCTTACTGTGGTCGCGTTTTTCCACATTTCTTTGAAAATCGTGGGTTCTTGAAGAGCCGACTAGGGTTTTGAGAAAACCTGCTTTGTTTCAGGTCAGAATTTTTTTTCGATTGTAGATTCTTGGTGGGTTTTTCGAGATCTCAACTGGGTTGTCTTTAGTTTTTTTTGGGTGTCTCAAAGTTCGTGTCTCGAAATTTGTGCAAGTGGGTGTTGCCAAAATTTTCTGGGTATTCAAATTTTCTAGGTTTTGTCTTTAAAAACTCTGCATTGGTTTTATACCTCGAAAACCGTGCTAGGGTTTCAATTTCTACCTTGAAATTTGTCCTGTAGAACTTGTTTTTTTTTTAGTGCAGTAGTTTTTGTGCCTTCACCAGTTTGACTGCAGGGTATGTGATGGCATCTTTGACAAATATAATGCTCGAAAGCAGTCAGAAGTTCAACGGGAAGAATTACAACACCTGGAAGCAGTGCAAGCTTACGATCTTTGAATATCGTTGCCTCGATTAGGTCATTTTGGGGAACTCAACTTGTCCCACTGTAGCCGGAAAGGACTAGGACAAATGGGATGAACGCAATCAGGAAGCCGTCATGTTCATCAAACTCTCAGTCACAGATGATCAGCTACCTCAGGTACTGTCGAGCAAAACTGCTACAGAGATCTGGGATCATTTGTAGGCCCTTCATGTAACCTTTCAAAAGAGTAGAGCGTTCTTTTTCAAGAACATGCTCTTCTCCATCATGATGGATGAAAAAGTGTCCTTACAGGAGCATCTGACAAAGATTAAGGACATTCGTGATTAGTTGGAGGCGATTGGTTGAACAATGGTGGAAGAGGACATGGTCGTCATTACTTTGAAGAGTTTGCCAAAGTCTTATGAGCATTTCATTGAGACGCTCAATATTACTTCAACAAATGTTGACTTGAAGTTTCCGGACTTGTGTAACAAGCTTCTACAACAAAATTGTTGGAGACAGCAGTTTGGGAGCAGTACCAGTTCTACCTCCACAAAGCAAGCGTTCTTTGCCAAATCTTCTACTAAGAACAAAGGGAAGGCTCAATCTTCTCAGTTGAAAGGCTCTGGTTCTTCTTAGGACAGCAATAAGAAAAATGTTCAGTGCAATTATTGCCATAAATATGGTCACATGAAGGTTGATTGTCGAATTCGGTTGGCTTCTGAACAAAAGAAGCAGGGAGGATTTCAACAAAAGGCAAATGTTGCAGAGCACACTGAGCAGAAAGAATCTGCATTCTATGCTTTTACGGCCAAGAGAACAGTAGATCCAGTACAATCTTTTGCCTGGTATATTGATTCCAGGGCTTCGCGACATTTTACTCAGTGTTGGGATTGGTTCACAAAATTCAAACCATTCTCTGATTCTGTCATTTTTGGAGGAGGCGAAGAGTACACAGTTGCTGGTAAGGGCACTATCCAGATTCACTCAGGAGGAAGAAATTTAATCTTTTTTGATTTCTACTATGTTCCAGGCATGGAACATAATCTTCTCTCCGTCAGCCAGATTATGAGGCATTCTCCCCAGTTGGATGTTATTTTTAGTTCGTCCACCTTCAACATTGTTGATAGGGAGACTTGTACTACAATCGCCATGGGACTTGAGGATCATGGTCTGTATAGACTTGCTAATTCTGGTGATTCTCAGGTGCACGCTCTGGCAGCCAGGAGTACTTCCATCAACAAAATTTGGCATCAGCGTTATGGGCACTTGAATGTGCATTATCTCTCTCAACTGTCTCAGGAGGGTTTGGTTGCTGGTCTACCTGAGATCCAAACTCAAAATCATGGAGTTTGTGGAGCTTGTCAAGCTAGAAAGCAACATCGGACACCATTTTCGAATGGTGATTCTTGGCGAGCCTCCAAGGTACTTCAATTGGTTCACGTTGATGTATGTGGACCAATGAACACTCCATCTGTTACTGGGTCCAGGTACTTTTTATTATTTGTTGATGATTTTAGTAGAAAAATGTGGGTGTATTTTTTGAAAAATAAATTAGATGTGTTCAGTACATTTCAGCAGTATAAGGCCTTAGTTGAGAAAGAGTCAGTTTCTCAGATTGTCACTCTAAGGTCAGATAATGGGGGGGAGTTTTGTTCAGCTGACTTCTCTACTTTTTGTGCTACACACGTCATTAAATGCCAATTCACCACACCATACACCCCTCAGCAAAATGGTGTCGTTGAACGTAGGAATCACACCATTACTGAAATGGCTCGTTCTATGATGGAGTATAGAAATGTCTCTAAGAAATACTGGCTGAAGCAGTTTTAACTTTATACTACAGTCTACCTCTTGAATTGGTCACCTACACAAGCCATTAAGAAGATGACTCCAGAAGAAGCTTGGTCAGGACGTAAGCCTAAGGTGGGCCATCTGAAAGTCTTTGGTTCTACAGCTCATGTCTGGATTCCAGACGCCAAGCGTGCCAAGCTGGACTCCAAGAGCCAACAACTTATGTTTACTGGTTATAGCGACAATCACAAGGCATATAGGTTGATTGATGTGGAGACAGATCGTCTCATATTTAGTCGTGATGTTGTGATTGATGAGACTACTGGTCCATTTCTTCCTACTACCAGTCCTGCAGATCAGCCTATGAAGGTTTCTGATGAGGGTGTTCGTCTTCCTCTTGGTTCCCCTGATGGGAGGGCTTCAGAGCATTTTGACTCTGAAGATGAGGAGTCTACCAGTCATGATCTAGCACCACTTGATTTTCCTCAGGACTTACATTCAGATGACTTTGTTCTAGAAATCCCAGGAGAGTTGTTTCTCCTCTGCCAGATGTTGGTACTTCTACCCGTCGGCCTAAGTGGTGGGCTAAAACTATAGGAGATCTTCATGATGATGAACTCATTGAAAGCACTCTATGGATTGAAACAGCCTCCCCGTGCATGGTACATCAAGATTGATCAGTACTTGGTTGATCATGGTTTTTAGCGCAACCCTTCTGACAGTAATCTGTATGTCAAGCACTCTGGTGATGATATTTTGTTTCTTGTTATCTATGTTGATGACTTGATCATTACTGGCAGTTCAACACATTTGATTGTAGAAATCAAACAGGAATTGTGTTAGGCTTTTGACATGACAGATTTGGGGCTTCTCCATTATTGTTTGGGTATTGAGGTTTGGCAGACCACCGGTGGCATTTTTATCTCTCAGTCTAAATATGCTAGAAGTCTGCTTGACAAATTTCGGATGCAGGATTGCAAACCTGCCTCCACACCTATGGAGAAGGGGCTGAAGTTATCAGCCAAATCTAATTCACCTCCGGTCGATGAAACGACATTCAGGCAACTAGTGGGCAGTCTCATCTACCTCACTGCCACTAGACCTGATATCAGTTTTGCTGTGAGCTACATTTCTCACTTCATGACAATTCCAAAAGCTGATCATTTGGTTGCAGTGAAGTGAGTGCTAAGATATGTTAAGGGCACTTCAGATTATGGCATTTTGTATGGCAGATGCAAGGTTCCAAAGCTGATTGGTTATACGGATTCAGATTGGGCAGGTTCAGTGGATGACAAAAAATCCACTTCTGGGTATGTATTCAGTTTGGGTACCGGTGTTGTAACATGGACCAACAAGAAGCAACAAGCAGTGGCTCTTTCCTTGATTGAAGCAGAATATCGAGGAACTGTTAAGGCAGCATGTGAGGTAGTTTGGCTCCGCAGGATGCTTTCTGACATGCACATGTCACAAGTAGGACCTTCTCCTTTGTACACTGATAATCAAGGGGTGCTCAAACTGGCCAAAAATCTAGTCTTCTATGAACGTACCAAGCATGTCGAGCTTCATTGTCACTACATCTGCAAGTTGGTAGAAGACAGATCAGTTCAATTGCAGTATGTTCCGACAGCGGATCAAACTGCAGATATTTTCACCAAGTCTCTGAGCCCGGATAAGTTTGTCAAATTTAGGGGGCAACTTGGTGTTGTTGACAAATTGACCATTAAGGGAGGGTGTTAGAATAATATATCTCTGTATAGTTAATGGTCAATATTAAATGTAATTAGTTAGTTGACATCTTAAATGTCTACAGTTGTAGTTAGTTGAAGTAGCTAGATTCATAAATGCCTACAGTGCTTTGTTACTGCTTTATATTGTAATCTTCTCTTCTTCTTAATACAAGCAAGTAAGCAATTACCAATTCATTTCAGAACAAGAGGGGTCTACACAAAACCCTCTCTCACAAACTCACAACACAGACAACAGCGATTTGGAATGCAAAAATCAGCAACTATGATGCATTTTATTATATTTCAAACTTGCACAAGTGCTTACAAACTCCAATGAATTTGATTATATCAGATTATACAGTCTTAAGGACTGATGAACAACAATACAAATGAGTTACAATCTGATTTATGACAGAAAATGATAAGCAACAGCAAGAACAACTCCTCCCCCTTAAAATGCAAACTTCAACCTGCAACCTGCAACTTGCAAACTTCAACTTGCAAACTGTTCCAGTCTTCAACAATGAATTCTTGTCTTCAATTGCTATCACAACACCTTCAGACCTGCAACAATAATGGCTTCCATCTGCCCATGAAGAAATGCTACGCCTCCTTTCTCTAACTCCCAATTCAAGTCATCAATAATGACTCTAATTTTGCATAGTCTTCTCTTCAGCATGCAGTGCCAGCTCCAAAATTGTAACTCCCAAGAATGCTATGCCCAACCTGGGGAAAGCCAACCAAAAATCATAAAATATAATATTAATTGTTCAATTGCATGTTCAAACCACTCACAGGAGAAAAAGCTGTAATGTTCAGAGTACAGCTTGAATAAAAAAATAACAGATCTGAATCCAATTTCAACTCTACGCACAAGCTAATCTCAAATATAGATAGACATAACATGCAGCCAATTAACTCCAGATCAAAATATAACAACTGCCAAGCACACTATGTTCCAATTAATATAGCATGTGTTTTCCAATTAAATGACACAGAACTAAGCATTCGTTCTCAGATCCAATTAACTGCCTAGAGCATTGAAATATAAGAACCTCTCACGGAGAATTCTCAGAGTTATGATTATCTTATCTCACATTGCTATGTGCCAATAAACCACTTGTGACGAGTCCTTTAGATTTGTGAATGTGTGATGTAACGCAATGTATACGGAACTTCTCCTACGTGTTCCTTCACGGCACACTATGGAGTCTCCAAAGATGGTTCTTCTTGCAGCGGCGGTGAAAGTGAATATGTAACATTCATTGATACTTCCTTCAATCCATTTGCAATGACAATTCCAGGTAGCGATCATAGCCCGACTGAGATAGGAACTTTGTAAGCTTGAATGGGTGTCGATCAGAGTCATCTATATTCGCTGTTGTAGTGAACGCAGCTCCGGATGTTCGCTGCTACCCGAAGTCGTCTCCTTGATGTTCGCCAGCCAGAGCCGAAGGCTCTGTCTGGACGGCGAAGTGAATGAGCTCACTCTAGTATGATGTTGCCGTTGTCTGCAAGTCGCATAAACCAATGAGCACACGAAGGAAAATAGAGAACAAAACACGAAAACTCCCAGGTTTGATGCTATGCACGCACCTGAGGATTCAAGCTAGAGCAGCTACGCTCCCTGCACTTGACCAAACGGTTTGTCCAATTTTCGTGATGCCCTTCGAATGCCATGCATCCGCCATATATAGATGCTCCAAGGGAAAGTCGGCCAGAGAAAGATATTTTAATTTAAATTTAAATGTTATTTATTCAATAATTTAAATTTAATATTATTATTTTATTTTACTAAATATTTATTTAATATTATTTAAATGCAGATTTGGTGTTTAAAATCACTGTTAACATTTTCCCTCCAAATTACTCATGTAATTTCAGGGATATTACAATCCTCCCCGCCAGAGTGTTGCTTGCCCTCAAGCAACTTCATATCGGAATCCTTGCGTGTCTTTGTCCTTGCCTAGGGCAATCCTCGAAGAACGACTTCTTTCCCATCTGCTTTGAACTTCAACTCCAGAGTCTGATAATTTGTTGTGTACTCTCCAAGCGAGTGCAACCATTGTACTCCCAAGACCACTTCTGTCCCACCAATGCTGACTATGTAGAAGTCATCTCGCATTCTGTGGTCTCCTATGGTTAGCTCCATCTGTCGAATCCGATGATTGCATGGAATAGTGTACCCATTTGCAACTGCCACATCAAATCCTTCGAAATCCTCTGCCCTTAAGCTTAACTTAGCTACTAGCTTCTCATCGATGAAATTGTGGGTAGCTCCGCTATCGATTAGAATTGTTACCTTTTGTCCGTATAGGTCCCCTCCAACACGAAGAGAATGATACTTTGGTGCTCCTGAAAGTGATGCGAGGGCACCTTCCCCTAGTGCTTCTACATGCACCTCCTCATTAAAGAAGAATTTGTCTCCTCCTTCAGCAGTATCGTCGTCAGGAACTATCTCGATATAATGAATTTGTCCTTTTCCTCTACACCTGTGACCATCAACCTAGGGTCCCTTACAATAATAGCACAATCCCCTTTTCCGAAGCTCGTTTCTGGACATCTCAAGGAATTGCAGTGGTGGTTTCGGTGGTTGAGGAGTGATCTTTGGCCGTTCTACTGGCCCATTCTTGATCATGGTCTTTCCATTTTCGATGGAATCTTCAAGGCTCAAAGCTTTCCGAATAGCATCTTCTAACATTGTTGGCTCCAAAGCGCTCACCAAGCCGCGAAAAGAATTTGATAAGCCTTCGATGAAGAAGAATGTGAGCCTCTTATCTGATACATCGGACACCATCACTGCTAATCTTTGAAATTTAGAGACATATTCGTCCATCGTGCTTGATTGTTTCAGTCTAGTTAACTCTTGGAAGTATGCTTTTGGATCCTTCCTGTCAAACCCATCCACCAATTTCTGTGTGAAATCCGCATATGAATTTACTTGCCCAAACCCTTGAGTCACAAATCCCATGGTGCCACCATTCGTGGGCTAAATCTTCCAGATGTAGAATGGCGAATTTGATGGCTTCTTCTTCAGTCATGGGGCTAAGAGAGAGATAAGTGTCCAACTTCTGTAGCCAAGATTGAGCAGTCATCTTCTCAGAACTATCGAATGTCGGAAGTGAGAGCTTGCTGACCTTGTGCTAAAGATCCCGATTCCCATGGTGCTGCCTCTCATCACTCCGTCTGGCACTGTAGAATTGATCGAAAGAAATGGCAGCTTGGGCATCCGCATCTAAGTCCAAATACTCCCGAACAATACTTGCATAGCTACGTTGCTCTTCTCCTTCTTGTCTGCCTTCTGTTCTAGGTAAAAACTTAGGTTGAGTGTGCATATGAGTGTGACCAATCGAAGTCCTGCTTTGTTCTCCTCCCCCTGAACACTCTAGAAGACCTCCTTTGGCGCTACTAGATCCAGATTTAATGTTGTTGACTGCCGCAGTAAGAGATTGAATCGCTTGCAGCAGGGTCTGATTTGTCTGATCTTGTTGTTTTAGGAAATTGTCCAGTTTCTCATTCTGATCCTGGTCCCCCATTGTCTCCTTACCTCTACCTCCTATCCCTTGTGCAGCCTCAGACTTCTTCTCACGTTCGAGGGCACGAATATCCCTTTGGCTCAATGGCATAAGCCCGTAGGCTGGCAGGCCTTATGGCTCTGATACCACTGTAATGTTCAGACTTCAGAGTACAGCTCGAATAAAAAAATAACAGATCTGAATCCAATTTCAACTCTACGCACAAGCTAATCTCAAATATAGATAGACATAACATGCGGCCAATTAACTCCAGATCGAAATATAATAACTGCCAAGCACACTATGTTCCAATTAATATAGCACGTGTTTTCCAATTAAATGACATAGAACTAAGCATTTGTTCTCAGATCCAATTAACTGCCCAGAGCATCGAAATATAAGAACCTCTCACAGAGAATTCTCAGAGTTATGATTATCTTATCTCACATTGCTATGCGCCAATAAACCACTTGTGACGAGTCCTTCAGATTTGTGAATGTGTGATGTAACACAATGTATACGAAACTTCTCCTTCGCGTTTCTTCACGACACACTATGGAGTCTCCAAAGATGGTTCTTCTTGCAGCAGCGGTGAAAGTGAATATGTAACATTCATCGATGCTTCCTTCAATCCGTTTGCAATGACGATTCCAGGTAGCGATCACAACCCGACTGAGATAGGAACTTTGTAAGCTTGAATGGGCGTCGATTAGAGTTGTCTGTATTTGCTGTTGTAGTGAATGCAGCTTCGGAAGTTCGCTGCTACCCGAAGTCGCCTCCTTGATTTTCGCTGGCTAGAGTTGAAGGCTCTGCTTGGACGGCGAAGTGAATGAGCTCACTCTAGTATGATGTTACCACTGTGTGCAAGTCGCATAAACCAATGAGCACACGAAGGAAAATAGAGAACAAAACACGAAAACTCCCAGGTTTGATGCTTTGCACGCACCTGAGGATTCAAGCCAGAGCAGCTACGCTCCCTGCACTTGACCAGACGGTTTGTCCAATTTTCGTGATGCCCTTCGAATGCTGTGCGTCTGACATATATAGATGCTCCAAGGGAAAGTCGGCCAGAGAAAGATATTTTAATTTAAATTTAAATGTTATTTATTCAATAATTTAAATTTAATATTATTATTTTATTTTATTATTTATTTATTTAATATTATTTAAATGCAGATTTGGTGTTTAAAAACACTGTTAACATTTTCCCTCCAAATTACTCATGTAATTTCGGGGATATTACAAAAGCCAAGAATAGTTGCAACAAAGATTCTCCACTCTTCACAAATAGGGACCCAATTTGAAAAAGCACTGCCAACACAACATGGGGGCCCAACTTTTTGCATGCTACTGTCAAGGAGATTTAAATGGGCTGCCATTGATGATAACTCCCAAAATCCAATGCCCAAGTTTGTCTTTGGGCTTTTTCAGGCATTAAAATGCACTCCTACACTATCTCCTACTACATCAATTGCAACACAAATTAGACCAAACATTTAAAATCTGTTTTTTTGGTCTAATATCATCAAATTATTCCTCAAAACATTATTCAAACCAAATAACATCAAAATTTAATCCTTTTTTTTTGGTTGATGCAAGATTGCTAACAACAGTAGATGCTCCTGCATCAATTCATGATGTGATTGGCTGCAAGGAATATGCTGTGATGCATTGATCCAAATATTAATGATGCTATGATTTATTGATCTAAATATTATGATGTCTTGACGTATGGGATTTGGATATTATCATAATTTCCTATTACTTATTATTACTAATATCAGTTTTTAGTGATTAATACTGTTTGTAGGTGTAAACTCAGGAATTTCCCAAAAAGGGACATTACAATGCACTCTCACCAGTCCTCATTTAATGGGTGGAGAGTGCATTATCAAGTTTTGAACCCTGTTAATATCCATCAGGTTGCTGTTTATCTACAAGGCTGGGCCTTACATGTGACAATATATTAGGCTTCAAGGCTTGGTAAGCATTCCCAAGAATCCCCCACCTACAACCCGAAAGGAAAAGTATGACAATTCCTAGCTAATTTCCTATTTAAAGCTTTGAACCCTCAGGAATTTCCTATTACTTATTATTACTAATATCAGTTTTTAGTGATTAATACTGTTTGTAGGTGTAAACTCAGGAATTTCCCAAAAAGGGACATTACAATGCACTCTCACCAGTCCTCATTTAATGGGTGGAGTGTGCATTATCAAGTTTTGAACCCTGTTAATATCCATCAGGTTGCTGTTTATCTGCAAGGCTGGGCCTTACATGTGACAATATATTAGGCTTCAAAGCTTGGTAAGCATTCCCAAGAATCCCCCACCTACAACCCGAAAGGAAAAGTATGACAATTCCTAGCTAATTTCCTATTTAATGCTTTGATGTATGGGATTTGGATATTATCATAATTTCCTATTACTTATTATTACTAATATCAGTTTTTAGTGATTAATATTGTTTGTAGGTGTAAACTCAGGAATTTCCCAAAAAGGGACATTACAATGCACTCTCACCAGTTCTCATTTAATGGGTGGAGAGTGCATTATCAAGTTTTGAACCCTGTTAATATCCATCAGGTTGCTGTTTATCTGCAAGGCTGGGCCTTACATGTGACAATATATTAGGCTTCAAAACTTGGTAAGCATTCTCAAGAATCCCCCACCTACAACCTGAAAGGAAAAGTATGACAATTCCTAGCAATGCAAGTATATGGGATTAAATAAATTTTTCAGTAGAGTAGTGACACTAGATAAAGAACAAGAAAGGAAGAAGAGAAGAAAAGGAATATAAAAACGACAATGCATAATATGCTATGGGAAAACCTTGCAAAGGGAAACCAAACCCCCAAAGCACATTCTCAATTTATTATTCAGCAACAAGTGTTACAATACAATAGCAGAGTCTTCGTGCTTCATAGGAGATCTACACTCTGAATTTGGAGGAATTCCAACAACATAATCCTACATAAGACAAAACATACAATTTCCATCCCAAGTCCTCAATATATAGGCCAAGGAGACCTAGGAAACAATGAATAGTTTTCAGAACCATGGGCTCAAAACCATGATCCAATACTTGGACCAGATCGTGCAAGTCCAATCCATGTGCACTTCTCCAAGAGTAACTCCCCCAACTTAGAAAGTAACTCCTTGGTTGGCCCCTATGACCAATGAGGTGCAATGTAAGTCCCAAGTGCTCAATGTGGGTGCAATAATATCTCTTACACGCCTCTTAGATGGCTATAAATAATTGGGTAAAAATGCTAGACATGGTCCACATAGTAACTCCTATTGAATGACTTCTTACTATTGTTATAAGACCAAGGACACATGGTGAAAGTGTCAACAATGGAATCTTAAGATTCCATCCAAGTGAGGTGCCCTTTTTCTTATGTGCACATGATTTACAATACTTTACAAATAATAAATAATACATATAGACCTAGGACTTTCAAGGTGTTCAAATCTAGTTATGTACACCTAACAATCTCCCACTTATATAAATTGCAAGAATCATAAGAGGTTCTCAACATAGTGAGCTAATGCTATGATTTGATCCCCATAGCCATCCCGCACCACCTAAACTTCTTTGTGCTCACAAGCTTCATCAATGCATTGGAAACATTCACAAAAATATCCACTTTCTAGACTATAACCTTCTTGTCCTCTTTGTCACAAACAAATTGATATTGCACATCAATATGTTTTGTCCGCACATGTAGGGTTTTTTGCCAAGCTAATGGTACTTTGATTGCCACACTATATACTGATTAATCCAACATTTGAACACAATCTTTGGAGCCACATTGTATATTTATAGGCATGGATAGCTGCTATGTACTCTACCTTTGTCATTGAAAGAGCAACCAAAACTTATCTTTTGCCAATCCAACTGATTACACCACTAAATAGGATAAAGAGATAGCCACTTGTAGATTCCTTCTATCCACATCAACCACCCAATCAAAATCCATGAATTCCTATATATCCATTGTTCAGCTCAAGTTTGGACCTCCTTGGTAGCAAATTGAACACTCATATATGTCTCAAAGATACTTGAAAACCCTCTTCACTGCAAGTCCAATGCTCCTTACCCAGTTTGGACATATACCCACTTAGGACCCCCATTGCTTGGACAATATTTGCTCTAGTGTAGACCATAGCTTACATAAGACTACTGGTAAATTACGCTCGCATAAAAGATAGGACCCATGTTCCCTATCTCATATGGCGTCAAGGGATATTGCTTGATTGAAAGCTTTGTTCCCACAAGAATTGTAACACTCACTAGTTTGCGATCCTACATCCTAAACTGATGCAAAATATAATTAACATGCTTATTGTGACTGGCCCAAAGTTCTATCTTAGCTCTATCCCTTGTGCTCTCCATCCTTAAGATAAACTTAGCTACCCCAAATCATTCATATCAAACTGTATTGAAAGTTGAGATTCCAAAACCCTGATCATCTTATGGTTATTGATCAACATGCCATCAACATAAAGAATGATAACACTGAACTAATTACCTATATGCTTATAATAAACAGAGTGACCTGATTTAGCTTAAAGAAATCTCAACTTCAAAACAAACAAACTAAATTTTTGATACCACATTTAGGGGATTGTTTTAGAGTTTACACCATAGATAGATTTATTCAACATGTCAACCATGTTCCCTTTACCCTTTACCACACAGTGCTTTGGTGAGATGTGTAGATCTCCTCCAAATGTCAATGCAATAAAGTTGTCTTAACATCCATTTGTTCAACTTCAAGGTCAAACACAACGGTATCGTATAACAAAGGCGTAATAGATGTAAGCTTCATGATAGGAGAGAAGATCTCAGAAAAATCAATTCCCTCTATTTGAGAATAACCCTTAGCCACTAACCTTGCCTTGTACTTCTCAATCTTGCCATTTGAACTGAACTTTGTTTTTTAAAACTTGTTTGTAGCCAATAGGTTTCTTATCCTTAGTTTACCAAGTCCCATGCAAAATTCTCCTCCAATGCAGCCATCTCTTCAACCATGGCCTTTTCCCATGACTTTTTGGTTGTAGACTCCATTGCTTCCTTAACAATTCTAGGCTCATGATCATTGGTAGACAAATAAAAAAAGCAATGTAAGCTATGGATTTCTGGTTGCTTTCTCTCCCAATTGGGCCCTCTCATGAGTGGGTTATGAGGTTATTCTTCCTCTGATTCCATTGATTCATTTTTTAAATTATCCTCTTTATCAGGTCCTTGTTGGATCGTTTGTCCAACCTTAGGTGCAGGTGCCTCAATTTTTTGCTTAATTTGCACTTAAGTTTATGACGAGCATACGATTATACTTAGGAGGGGGGGAGGGGTGTGAATCAGTATAATACAATCTTTTACCTTTTCAAACTAACAACCATAATAATATCAATTGTGCAATATCATTCACATAAGATCTAACAATTATGCAACACAAGAGGAACACACAATTCACATGGAAACCTTTATGGGAGAAAACCACAGCAAAATAATGCTTATATAAAACTTCTTACAATCTTTGTAGGCACCAATCTACAGGAAAAACCAATCCCCTCTCATACAATTTGTAAGCACCAACCCACTAGAGACAGCGATCCCCACTTGTAAAATTTGTAGGCATCAATCCACTGGAGACACCAATCTCCACAATTGAGCACCAACTCAGCAAGAGACACCAATCTTTTTGATATGAGACACCAACCTCATCGATATGGGGCACCAACCTCTCCAATATGAGGCACCAACCCTTCAATAGAATCTTGTCTTCTTGAGCATAAATCTTCTTTACAAATAACCTTTAATGATCTTCTTTTATATTCTCCTCAAAATCTTCACACACAAATCTGCATATATTCTCTTTCTTAAATATTCATACACAAATCTGCATGTATTCTTCTTCTTAAATCTTCATACAAAAATCTGCATATATTTTTCTTGTTAAATCTTCTTGTTCTTGAATGATATATCTTTGTGTCTCACACACTTCCCTTCTTCACCAATCTGCTTGTATGATATTACATTTATTCCACTCTCCTCATACATTTGTTTTTCCCTTTTATATCTTCATATTTCTATGAAAAGATACATCCTTTCAAAGATAATGTCCTTTCAGATAGTCATGGCTCCTCTTAAATAATAATTGCTGCCTTTTCAAACTTGATCGCTGTCTTTTCACACATATCCGCAACAATATATATTTTTATCCTCCGCACACTTCTCTCTTGACTAATAGATCTTCCTTTCTATTCCGCACACATCTATTTATATCTTTACATCTCAATGAAGAGTTGCATCTCTTTGAGAAAAGACAGCTCTTTAAAAGGATATGTCTTTTTGTTAAGACTAATTGCTGCCTTTTAATACTTTTTCTTTCTCCTTTTTATTTCTCCTTAATGGCTGCCTTTGAATGACCACCTATTATTTTCTTATTTTTCAATGGTCATAGCTCTTCATGACTATTTTTAACCAAAATTTCAATTAATAATATTCATTCACTTCATTCTTCTATATTCCTCTCATTTACTTCATGCTACATATTCAAATTCCATACACTTCTTCTTTGAATGATAAAACCTTCCTCCATTTTTTTTATTCCTCACTCACTTTTGAATGATAAAACTTTCCCACACATAACATCTCATGGAATGACTTCTCTTATATATCTTGTCTCATCATGAGACACAACCCTTCACTGTACCCTTGTGACTTTTGGTTAAAACTAATCTTTATTTAATTAATTAATTTTTTTATCATGTAAGAAGCGCTTCATAATATATTTTCTATTCATTCCCTTATTCCTTTATTGAATTTGATTGACTTCATCATTGATATAAATTCATTTCATTATTGATATATCTTTTGTTGCTCCACTCACACATTTCATCTTTTATCCACTCTTCTCAATCTGATTTTACTTGGTCTTCGAACATCGATTAGTGGTCTTTGGCCTTTGTCCATCATACAATTTCTTCTATTGACAAAGTTCTCTTCTCGCCTTCGACATCGATGACAATATTCTAACAATTTCTCATACTCTTTTGACATCAATGAAAATCAATTCCAACAGTTATCTTCATCTTTAGGTTGCAAAGGCTTAAGAGAGAATTTGATCTCCCTAAGGATCACATTTCTACTTTTCATTGTCTTTCCAATCGTAGGATTCCAAAGCTTGTACCCTTTCACATCACCATTGTACTCAATGAAGATACATCTTTTTTCTTTGAAATCCAACTTGGATCTTTTCTCTTTAGGCACATGTACACATGCCTCACAACCAAAAACCGTGATATGCTGCAAACTTGGAACAAAGGCTTCTTTCTTGACAAAGACTCCTTGGGGGTTTTGTCGACAAGAGCTGATGTAGGAGATTTGTTAATCAGACAACAAATTGTATTTGTTTTTGAGCCAAATTGGCTTTATTGAGCATACTTTAGCTCTCTTTTTCAGCATTTTGTCTCCGCTATTATCCATCCTCAATACCTTGGTTTTTTTTCGTCTCTACTTCACAAGAGTTTTGTTCTTTTTGAACTTCGAGAAGACCCTGGATTCATGGTTGAGGAAGAAAAAGCATGTTTTCTTAGAAAAGTCATCAATAAAAGAAATATAGTGCATAGATTTTCCTAGTGATTGTACATCCACATGACTAAAAACATCACTATGAATCAAATCTAAAATCCATATAGATCCTGTAGAGCTAGAATAAAACTTAGCACGCTTTAGTTTTCCATATGTACAATGCTCACTAAAATCAAAATCTAGGGAACAATCAATTAGCCCCTATATTGAATTTTTCCATTTCAAGACCTTTACGCCTTTCTCACCAATATTGCCCATACAGTCATGCCACAACATAGTCTTCTGAGCAAGAAGCTTTTTGTTCTTAAAATAAGAACCTCAAAATTGTTGCATTCAATGGTGCTCGCATCCAGATGAAATTGGGTTCCAGAACATACTCCCTTAACTTCAAATCCATGGCTTCACACACTATCTTGTATCCATCTTTGTTGAAGACAACATGCACACCTAGATAATTCATCTTGCTTACAGATAATAATTTGTTCACCAATTGGGATGTGCTGATCATTAGAGAAGGATTTGGTCCTCCCATTTGTGAAAGCAAGCATGACTTTGCCACAACAGACAATCTTGAGAGAAGAATCATCTCCCAAGTGGAACCTTCCACCATCATAGCTCTCATGCTTAGCAAAACACTCCTTGTGGGGAGCCATGTGGAAAGATGCACTAGAGTCAATCAACCATGCATTCTTAAAGGCATGGGTAGCAAGGGCTGTAATAAACACATCACTGGTGCCATCATGAGAAGTTCTTCAGTTTGAATCATAGTTGGATTCCTCCTTGGCCTTCTCTTTTCTTTGTATTCCTTCTTAATGTGGCTAGTCTTGCTACATTTCCAACGCTTGATTTTAGATCTGCTATGAGACTGAGATCTTCCCTTAGATTTAGATTGTTTGTCATTTGTTTTGACCTTGCTCTTGGAATGACTTTTGATATTTAAAGCATTTTTTATGGGTTCTGAAGTTTTTTGCTTTCTCTTCTCTGAGAGTAATGCACTTGCCACCTCATCAAGCTTTAGTTTTAAGATGGTGCTACTGATTGCACAATGGGATAGCACTGTGTGCATAATAGAGGCAAGCATATTGCTCAAGGTAGCATTGGAAGTAGCACATCAGTCAATTAGTCAATGGAGTAGAAGGATTGGAGTGTGACTATGTAACTCGGGGACGCATCCTCGACCAAATTAGGGGCGTCCTTGGTAAGAAACGTTTGGGGTACACCGGGACACCTCGGAAACGTCCTTGTGTGGTCCCCAAATTTCACCAAAAATCAGAAACGTTCCCGGTACGGCCAACAAAAAATCAGAAATGCCAAGGGACGGCTAGCCATCCCTGGGACGACCAGGGGACGTCCAGTCATCCCCTAATCGTCTCGGGGACAACTAGTCGTCCCTTATGGCCCAACTACTTTCCAATTGTTTTTTTATTCAAAAACACAAAAATAATAAAAAATAAAGGGGTGTGGGGGCTGCTGATTAGGGACAGTTGCATATTTCTATATTTCTCATTTTTGTCATTTTGTAGTTGAAACTTACAACCTTTGGGCAATTTGACGTTATTTTTTATATAATATATATGCACATTGTCAATGAATGCAATTAAACTTTGTTAAAACCTCATTTGTTTGTTGCTCTCTATGAAATGAAAATAATAAATATCAATTGAACTCTAATATTATTTGTTAAGGTTCTATGATGTATATGATGATTGCCTCATCAATGCTATCATATGAATATTTGAAATTTTCTATATTTTTTAAAATTTCCTTATTTTCTTAATAGCTGTCCCCCATCGTCCCCTAAAAATGGCCTCCCTCTTGTCCTTGTCCCCAAAATGCATCCCCTCGTCCCTTGCTGTCCCCGTCTTGGAAACTTGGGGTAACATAGGAGTGTGGTGAAGTGTTCATGATTAATCATGTATTTTTGAAGCCAACAAATGAGAAGAATACACCAACACAAAGGAAGAATTTGGTTAGGACCATTTGTAAATCAAGAGTTAAGTGTTGCAAAATGATTATTGATGGTGGCAACACAATCTTATTTCTATAGCAATGGTTAGGAAACTAGGCCTAAATAGGATTGAACATCCTAGTCCGTACAAGGTGTCTTAGCTGTTGTCGGGACATTAGTTGTTGTTCAATGAGCAATGCAAGGTTAGGTTCAAGATAGGTAGGTATGAGGATGAGGTCTCGTGTGACATCATGCTAATGGCCTCTTGACATGTGTTATTGGGTTTGCCTTGTTAGTATGACCAAAAGTGTTGCATGATGGGTGCACAAATACTTACACCATGTGGAAAGATGGCTAGAAGTGCAAGTTGAGTCCTTTGAAGGATTTAGGTGTGGAGGTGAAAAGTATCTTGATGGTGTTGGTGTTAGGAAAACAATTTTTGAAAGATGTTAGGAAAGAGTGTGCATGTTAAGCACTCATTTCGAAGCTTGCACAAGTGGAGAGTGCACAAGGAAGAAAGGAGGAAATTATGTGGGAGTTGGAGGTATTAGGTGATCACAAGGATATCATGTCAAAAGATATTCTCAAGGAAACACGGGGACGCGTCCCCTACCCTTTTACCCCCCCGTACCTGTATCGGGGACGTCTCGGGGACGGTTGGCAACCGTCCCCAAAAAGTGCCTTTTTTTCAAAACGTCCCTGATTGGCAAGGACGTCTCGGGGATGGCAAGGGGACGACCCGCTGTCCCCTTTTTTCAAGCAAGTTTTTACAAAAAAAAAACTTTGAAATTAAAAATGCTTATTTTTTTATTGTTTCTAAGTGGACCCCACACCCTCCCAAGCCTAAAATGAAACATAAAACTTGCTTTCAAAGCCATTTGAGTTAATTTTTAAATTCCAAAAAAAAATTTCAGCTAAAAGGCAAGTGAGCAAGAGAAAAATTGGCAATGACTCAGACTCTGAGTTTGATATGATTTTGATGCAATGTTGGCAAATGTCAAGTAGAGGCAGCCATCATACTTTCTATTACTATGGTTTGGACATTTGTGACTTTGTCATTTTGACATTTGTAGTGCAAACTTGTAGCCTTTGGGCATTTTATTTTTAAAATTTTATATCATATGCACATTAATTGTTTGACATGAATTATGGAAGCAATTAAGTAGTTGTAGTATTAATTTGTTCGACTCTAAAATGTATATGTCAATATGATTGGTGATTACATTTGCACCTTTATCACTATTCATTGTTATGATTATCATTACTCATATGAATATCTGAAATTTCCCTATATTTTTTAATATATATATATAGCCGCCCCCCCGTCCCCAAAATCCCCTAAAAAAATGCCATCCCCGAAACACGTTCCACCGTTCCGTTGTCCCCCCGTACCGGAAACTTGGTGGAACATAGGATATTCTTGATTGTTTACTGCTTATGCATAACATAAGTCAATGTGATGGATTTGATCCTTGGATCTAGTTTGCCAAACAAAGTGACATATAAGATGATATTGTAAGAGAATGAGGAGGTGAAGAGGCCAGTGGAGGAGATGTTTTCCGAGGAGCTGATCATAGAAGCTTGAGCCCTTGTGTTATACATGCTATGCTAGCACCAAAGAAAGGAGGAGAATGGAGGATGTGCATTGATTCTAGGTCCATTAACAAATTCACCATTATGTACAGATTCCCATTGTCACGCACAGATGACTTAATGGATTGCCTGAGTGGAGTGTGATACATCATGAAGATAGGCTTGAAGAGTGGGATTAGAAAGGTGATGAATGGAAGACAACCTTCAAGATGAAGGATGGATTGTACGAATGGTTGGTGATGCCATTTGGTTTGACGAATGCACCAAGCTCCTTCATGTGATTAATGAACGAGGAGCTAAAGCCTTTTTTCGTTAAGTTCATCATTGTGTATTTAGATGATATTGTGATTTTCAATAGGACCAAGGAGGAATACATGGTGCACAAAAGACAAGTGTTGTAGGAGTTGCACAAGGAGAAGTTTTTGGTAAATTTGAGGAAATGTAATTTATGAAAATAGAGTTGGTGTCCTTGAGATTTGTGGTATCCCAAGAGGGGTTGAAGATGGACCTTGAGAAGGTGAGGGCAATCCTTGAGTGGCCATCACCAAAGAGTGCTTTTAAAGTGCACAATTTTGATGGGTTGGCAAGTTTCTAATGGAAGTTCACAAGAAACTTAAGCAAAATTTGTGCACCTATCATAGAGATAATGAGGGTTGAGAGAGGATTTTTTTTGGTTTGCGATAGTTGAAAGTGGATTCTAGGTATTGAAGAAAAAGGTGACGGTGGCGTAACCTAATTCCAACAAAGTATTTTAGGCAGATTATCGTGCAATTGGTATAGTGTTGAGTTAGGAAGGCAAGTTGATCGCATACTTTAGTGTGAAGCTGAATAATGCATGTAGGAAAGACTCAATTTATGATTAAGAGATCTATGTGATCATACAAGTATTGAAGAAGTGGAGGCACTATTTGTTGCCAAAGGAAATTATATTGTACATGGATGACCATGCATTGCAATTCAAAAACAGTTAGGGTAAGCTCAATCAATGGCATATGAAACGGGTAGGGTTCTTGCAGAGCTATGCATTTGTCTTGAAACATAGGAGGAGGAAGTCGAATTGAGTTGTAGACACACCAAATAGAAGATGTTTCTTGTTGAATGAGATGTGTATGGGAGTCCTAGGTTTTGATTCCATGGAGAAGTTGTATGTGCTAGATGAAGATTTCGAGGAGGCATGGAAGGCATGCATAGATCTATCACATTGTTCAGAGTACTTGCTATAGAAAGGTTGTTGTTCAAGGGCATGCAGTTTTGCATTCCCAAAGGGTCGAGGTGTGAGAACCTGATCAAGGTAGAGCATAGCGGTGGCTTGGTTGGTCATTTCAGTGTGGATAAGATTATGGCTCAACAAAGTGAGGGTTATTTTTGTCTATGCATGTCTATGGATGTACTAAAATTTGTACAAGGGTGTAGAATTTGCTAGTTGGTAAAAGGCATAAGTCAAAACATAGGGTTGTATCAACCTTTGCTGGTGTTAGAGCAACAATGGGAGAATTTGAGCATGGACTTTGTTCTTGGATTGTAGATAGATTTTCCAAGATGGCACATTTTGTGGGATGCAAGTTGACTAATGATGTTATGCAAGTGGCAAATCTGTTTTATAGGGAAACAATTAGTTGCGTTACTCAACATTTGTGTCTAATAGAGACATCAACTTTGTAGGACACTTTTGGAGGACATTGTGGAAGATGTTCTAAGTTGCAATTTGTTAGTTTCAGGATCAGAAATTAAATAAGGTGATATAAAACAATTTAAACAATTTGACACAACATATATCCTGGGAAAACCCTCCAACTTGAGGGAGAAAAACCCAACAACAATATATCACTTTTATATTGAATAATAACCAGCAATTTGATTTACAATAAGGCCAGTCACAAAGCCGAATATCAACACCTCACTAGATGCAATACAAGATAATATCGATCTCCTTGTAGATGAAAAACTTCGACCCTCTTGAAGACTTCAATTTGTTGAAGGTAATGCTCAATCTCTTACTAAGTGCGATCTTGAACAATGATGAATGAATGATAGAATGAGGAGAGTGAATGCCTATAAATTCAAAGTGAAGGTGGCTTCTCCCAAGAGATGTGTCTCTCCCTCAAGAGGTCGGCCACCAATGAAAAGATATATCTCATATGAAGAGTGGCGAATTCCAACATGAAGTCGGCCACGCAAAATAATTATTATTTAGCATTAAGTGAAGCGCCTCTTCACTAAAGGATATCACCAATAAATAAATAGCCGTTTAGGCTATATTTAATTTATTGCCTTATAAAGAAAATCGCGGCTGGAAGTAGAGGCCCGCGGTTGTAAACATCAACACTCCCTCTTAGCTAGGGAGGAATACTTCCAGCTATCCAATGTCATGGAGTCTCTCAACATGGCATCCACAATGGCTACACCCATATGTGGAAAGAGCTCATCACAAAGTCACTCAACGTGATGTCGTCCATCATGGCTACTCCCATGTATGGAAAAGAACATGTGCACTGGTGCCCATCACGGAGTCACTCAACGTGATGTCATCATCTCAACATGACGTCCACCATGGCTACTCCCAGAGGGTGGATAAACACAAGTACAAGGAAATCATCACGGAGTCTCTGAACATGACATCCACCATGGCTACTCCCAGAGGGTGGAACCTCAAATTTCTCTCATAGAGAAAGATGCATTAACAAGGGCTTTCACCTCAAATTTCTCTATCACAGAGAAAAATGCATTAAAGCAAATCACAGAAGATCACTGATGCTGAGTCTCTCTCTCAGCTAGGGCTTCATTCTCCACAACTCCAAGCTTGTCTCAAAAGTGCACAAACCTTACTCTGGAGAGAGGCTTGGTGAGAATATCAGCTGTCTGCTCATCAGTACAAATGTATCTCAACTGGATAGCTTTTCTCAATACCATATCTCTGATATAGTGGTATTTGATCTCAACATGTTTTGTTCTGTCATGAAACACTGGATTGACAGAAAGCTTCACACAACTTTGATTATCACAATGACTAACAGTCGGCTCCAATGATTGTCCAAACATTCCTACAAGGAGCTTCCGAAGCCATATTGCTTCTCGGGCTACTACACATGTTGAAATATACTCGGCCTCTGCAGTGCTTAGTGCCACTGAAGACTGCTTCCTGCTACACCAAGAAATCATCGTAGATCCTAAACTAAATCAACAACCAGAGGTGCTCTTCCGATCAGCTACACTCCTTGCCCAATCGGAATCAAAATATCCTTGCAGCTTTAGGTCTACATTGGAAGTATATTTCAAACCATATCCAACTGTGCCATGCAAGTATCTCAGGATATGTTTAGCTGCAACTAGATGAATTTGCCTTGGTTCACACATGAACTGACTAAGTGCACTCACTACATAGCAAATATCTGGTCTAGTATTGACTAGATACATCAATGATCCAATCAACTGCCTGTACATAGTAGGATCCACCAGATTTGAACTAGCTGCAGGCTCACTTAACTTCTTCAAATTGGTTTCCATTGATGTAGACATGGATTTGCAATCCATCATCCCAAATCTCTTCAAGATGTCTATTGTATACTTACCTTGACTTAGAATGATCTCATTAGGCCTCTGCCATACTTCTAATCCTAGGAAGTAATGCATGTATCCAAGATCCTTCATCTCGAATTCAGAAGCTAACTCCTTCTTGCATTTGATAATGAGATATTCTACTCCAATAAGAAATAGATCATCAACATAAAGAACCAAGATTAATGCCTCACCATCAACTACCTTGAAGTACAGATTTAAATCGGCATCATTCTTGGAGAAGCCCAAGCTCATCAGGTATCGATCAATCCTCTCATACCAAGCACAAGGAGCCTGCTTAAGGCCATACAAAGCCTTCTTCAATTTACAAACATGAGACTCCTTCCCATGAATCTCAAAGCCATTAGGTTGCTCAATGTATACCTCTTCTTCAATTACACCATTAAGGAATGCTGTCTTCACGTCCATTTGATGTAACTTCCATCCTTTAGCCACTTCAATAGCAATGATAGTCCTGATGGATGTATAATGAGCAACCAGAGCAAACGTTTCTTCATAATCTATTCCCTCTTTCTAAGAGAAACCTTTAGCCACAAATCTAGCCTTGTACTTCTCAATGCTTCCATCAGCCGCATGCTTTATTTTGAAAAGCCACTTAGAGGATACAACAAATTTCCCTTCTGGTCTTGGTACAATATCCCAGACATTATTCTTGATGATAGATTGATATTCTTCAGCCATAGCATCTCTCCATACTTGCTGACTTGAAGCTTCCTCAACACTGGAAGGCTCAGATTCAATGATATGACTCATTAATGCTACATAGCTTGGAAACTTCTGTGGTCTTTTGCTTTCTTTGAATGTTCCTCTAGGGGCTGCAAACTTTTCTGCCTCCTGCATTGTTTGCCTAGCCCATAGAGGTCTCTTTCGACCTATGACAATATCTCTCGACCCATCAGTTGGTTCCAAGGGCTCAATTGGATCACCATCTTCTTCTGGTTCCGTAGACTCCCTCTGAATCTCAAGAGTATGATCAACTTCCATGTCCTGAGGAGTGTCTTGGTCTTCATTATCTATCTCCATGTATGAACCTTTAGATCTCTTGAATGCAACATCTTCCTCAAAAGTGACATCCCTGCTGATCTCTATCTGCTTCTATCCTGGAATGTAAATCCTGTAGGCTTTTGAAGATTCACTGTAGCCCACAAATATCCCTTTCTTGCTAGATGGTTCCAACTTGGTCCTTTTAACTTTAGGTACATGAACATACACAGGACAACCAAAGATTCTCAAGTGACTAACCTTAGGCTTCACACCTGTGAATGTCATGTTCTCCAAAATACGATGAGGGTTCCGATTCTGAACATACACTGCAGTTCTAGATGCTTCTGCCCAAAGGAAGCTTTGCAAGTCTTGATCATGAATCATAGCTTTAGCTGCCTCAACAATGGATCTGTTCTTCCTTTCTGCAACACCGTTTTGTTGTGGATTGTAAGGGACACAAAACTCCCTCTTAATCCTTGCCTCGATACAAAAGTTACGGAAGTCTCCAGAGATGGATTCTCCTCCGTTGTCAGATCTTAGAACTTTGATCCTTTTCCCGGACAAGTTTTCTACTTGAGCCTTAAATTCTTTGAATTTCTCAAGCACTTCTTCAGATTCTTTAGTCTTTAAGAAATAAATCCAAGTCTTTCTAGAGTAGTCATCAATGAAAATTACATAATACCAAAAACCACTCAAAGAAACAACAGACATTGGACCACACAAATCAGAATGAACAAGATCTAGAATACATTTAGATCTACTCTCACTACTATGAAAAGAACCTTTAGTATTCATACCCAATGCACATTCTCGACAAGTACCTTCATGCTCTTGGCTGAGTTTTGGAAGGCCAGTGACCATCTTCTCCATGGATGGAAGTGCTCTGAAATGGAGGTGAGCAAGTCTCCTATGCCAAAGCTCACTTGAACTGGTGGAGTGATGCAACAATGCCTGGATTGGACAAATGGAAAGTCTATAAAGACTCTCTTGCCGAACACCAATCACTCGGGCTGTCTTGATGCTAGAGTTCTTCGGCCAAGCAAGAACTTTTCCTTCAAAAAATGCAACTTGATATCCTTTTTCCTCCAAGGCTGAAATTGATACAAGGTTCCTCTTGATGCCTTGTACAAATAACACATCGCTCAAATGAAGAGAGATGCTAGAATCTAAGTGAAGAGAGGAGGCTCCAACACCTTTCACAGAATAGCATGCATCATCTCCAATTATGACTTGAATGTTGGTATCTCTCTCCAACAAATTTGAAAGATGTTCTCTAAATCCAGTAATGTGACGAGAGGCGCCACTATCAATCAACCATGTGTTGCTATCGGTTGGAACATTGCTTGATAGGGCAGAGATAAATAGAAATCCACTTGAATTGTCTCTTGAATCCTTTTGAGGAGAGACCTCACCCACATCCGCGATAGAAACATGCTGTTTTGGTCTAGTTGCACAATCTCTCGCATAGTGACCAAACTTGTCACATCTGAAGCACTGTATATGGGAGAGATCCTTCTTCTTAGATTCAAGAGCACCATTCGATCTTCTATCTCTGTTCCTCTTGAAATTGCCTTTCTTTCCTTCTCTTCCTTTCCTCTTTGATGTTTGAGCAGCAAGTACATGACTATCTTCATTTTTAGAACTTCGCCCATTGCCTCTCGCTGCCAATCTTGATTCCTCTTGAATACAATCAGCCCTAAGACGATCAAACTTTGGTAGCTTCGATCTTCCACTAATACCTTGGATAAATGGCTCCCAAGATTGAGGAAGACCATTAAGGGCCAACATGACTAAGTCTTTATCATCAACCATATGACCAATGGCACAAAGTTGATCGCTCAACTTGGTTATCTTCATGAAGAAGGAAATGACAAAATCTCCTTACGCCATCTTGATGTGATGAAGCTGTTGCCTCAATGCAAGAGCTCTGCTTGTATTATTGATCTCATACAATCCCTCCAAGGTCTTGAACATCTCTCTCACTGTCTTCAACTTGGAGATAATAGGCACAAGGTGATCCTTCACAGAATCAATCAATATCTTCTTGGCCTTTGTGCCATTCTTCTTCCATTGTGACTTCTCATTCTCATCGGAAGGCTCGGGGACTTCGCTCTCCATGAACTCACTAATCTCATTTTCTTCCAATGCAATCAGAACTCTAAACTTCCAAGAGGTGAAGTTAGAGGCACCTTCAAGTCTATCTTCAACCTTGAGGCCGTTCACCATCTTTGAAGATAAGATAGACACACTAAGATGAGAATAAGAGAGAAAGAGCACGCTGCTTATAGAAATCTGATCACGATCTTGCTTTAACCCGCTCTGATACCATGCTAGTTTTAGGATCAGAAATTAAATAAGCAGATATAGAACAATTTAAACAATTTGACACAGCATATACCCTGGGAAAACCCTCCGACTTGAGGGAGAAAATTCCAGCAACAATATATCACTTATATATTGAACAATAACCAGCAATTTGCTTTACAATAAGGCCAATCACAAGGCCGAATATCAACACCTCACTAGATGCAATACGAGATAATATCAATCTCCTTGTAGATGAAAAACTTCGACTCTCTTGAAGACTTCGATCTGCTGAAGGTAATGCTCAATCTCTTACTAAGCGCGAACTTGAACAATGATGAATGAATGATAGAATGAGGAGAGTGAACGCCTATAAATACAAAGTGAAGGTGGGATCCAAGAGATGCGTCTCTCCTTCAAGAGGTCGACCACCAATGAAAAGATATATCTCATATGAAGAGTGGCGAATTCCAACATGAAGTTGGCCACACAAAATAATTATTATTTAGCATTAAGTGAAGCGCCTCTTCACTAAAGGATATCACCAATAAATAAATAGCCGTTTAGGCTATATTTAATTTATTGCCTTATAAAGAAAATCGCAGCTGGAAGTAGAGGCCTGCGGCTGTAAACATCAGCACAATTTAGTTTGGAATATCATCTGCAAATAGATGGTCAGACCAGAGGTGGTAAATAAGATCCACATAATCCTATTGCCATGTTTGGTGAGAGAAAAGCTTGCACACTGGGACTTAGTCTTGCTGGAAGCGAAGTTCACTTATAACAGCTCAATGAACATAAGTACTAGAAAGACTCCATTCCAAATTGTTTTATGGGTAGAGTCCAAGAGGAGTTGTTGAATTATGTGACTTTCCAAGAGTGCAAAGGAGTGTAGAAATGGAAGATTTTGCAAGATATGTGTGATGCACACATACAAGTGCACATGTAGTTCGAGAAGAGTAATGCGTAGTACAAACAACATATGGATATGGAGAGTAATGCATAGTACAAGCAACACATGGATATGAAGAGTAATGCGTACTACAAGCTTGACATGGTCTTGGCACAGCTATGCAAAGAGAGATTCCCTATGGGAATGCATAATAAATTGAAGCAAAAGATCAAGCCATGCAAGGTCTTGCACAAATTTGATAATAATGCATATGAGAGAGTTGCTTGAGGGGATATATATATATCACCTATACTCAATATCATAGACTTATACCCTTATGTTGAGGGGCAACTTGAAGAGATAGAAGAGAGTACAAATTTTGGAGGAGTGGATTGGAGGCAAATTTTGCTATAGAAAGTGTGCAAGGAGATTGAGTAGGTGATAAAAACCATAGTCAAGAAGACACACAAAAAGGAGTACAAGGAGTATTTGGTCATGTGGAAGGGCTGTGGAGTTAAGGATGTGATGTGGTTGAGTGCATTAGAATTTGCCTAATATGACAAGGCAGTAGTAGATTGACTAGAATGTGCATGAACAAGAGCTCATGGTTCGTTCTTTTCCTACCCAAAGTGTTTGATGTAGGAGCAATCGACCACACAACAATCTTTGTATGTGCATTGCAGTGTAAATAAAATAAAGGTTTGCTGATTGTGCATTGGTGGTGTTGGAACTCAACCTGAAAATGCAAAAAAATTGCTTTAGTCCCAACCCCCTTATGCATTTGGCTTCTTTAGGCCCATCATATATAACCAATCTGAGAAATCTCTAAATGGGTCTCCCTTAGGCAAATTTTCATAATTGTTGTTCCTCTTTAGCTCCCATGTTCCTATCATATGTTGTGAGTTACAAAAAATCCAAGAGTTCTAGCTATGTGGCATTTCCAATCATTTCCTAGAGTTTTTGCAAAGTTGTAGAGTTGTGGCAGACTTCTAGACTTCTTCCAATTATCCAACTTCATGTCTTGACCACTAGTGCTGAATAGAAGTTTTGTTAAGTCTATTGAGTCCCTTCTTCCCTTCATTTTCCTTCGTTTCATCTATTTGTGGAGTTTTGATGGACATTCAAAATTCTTTGTCCTAAGCTCTTGTCATCATTTGCATTCCCGCATTCTCCTCTTCTCTTGTTGCTTTCCCCTTTTCCCTTTCTACAAACTTGTGGAGTTCATCTAGACTCCTTCCATTTCCTTTCCATGCCTCGACCTCCCATCCTCTTTTGCATCCCTTCAATTTTCTATTCCTTCTATTTTGCAGACTTGTGGGTTTCTAACAGATTTCTCCATCTTCCTCTCCACCTCTAGACATCCAAACTTCCGGTTCCTCGATCATTTCCCGTATTCCTTTCAATTTCTTTTTTGTGGAATGCACTTTTGGACCTCTCCTTCAGTTGTACCTCCTCTTCCCTGTGCCTGTTTCACATGTTTTTCCCCACATTCCCTCCTATCCTTTTCCTATGAACTTTTAGTAGACTTCCAGACTACCATGAGAATATCCCATCGTGAGTTCTACTTTCAGATCAAATTCTTGCAAATATTCCCAATGTGCTGTTCCTTTGCACCTTGTATGTGGAGCTCCTTTGGACTTTGAGATGTTCTTACCTCCAGTTCCACATCATTTCCTCGCACATCTTCCAATCACTTCACTTACTCATTTTCATCCATTTGCAGAGTTTCAATAGACTTTCAAACTTCTAATGTAATGTCTTGTCTTGACCTCTAGTCCTCCAATGAAACTTCGCATCTCTATCTAACCTCCCATCCCACATCAAAGTTTCACATTTCCAATTGTTCACCCTATCACTCATCAGATCCTTCCAGAACACCATTAATGACCAGATTTGACCCCTACAACTACTCTGAGAAGATTTCTTGCCTAAAAACTATTGTCCATCCCACGGGCATGAATTTTCTTGCATTTTTAGTGGTGGATGATGAAGAGGTTCAGTTTGTCATGAATGTGGTGGTTGAGTTCTAGCTACTGATGGGCTTCATGTGATCTTTAGACTGTTCATTCTGCTGATTCCATTAGATTTCGCTTGTCTTGTATGCCATATTTGTAACCTCCAATCTAGCATTGAATTCTTGCATTTCCTTTAGAATACCGACCTCCTTGCATGACCCAGGACAGCATTAATGGTCTTTGCATGTACATGATGAAACAAGGAAAGACTTTCAAATGGCTCTTGTACTTGTGGACCCCTCAGAGACATGATTTGTGTACAAAGGCATATGGTTGCTGATCTAAAGGGCATGGTTTGAATTGTATGGCCATTTGTAGTGATGCAAGTAGACATTGGTAGCCTATGCAATTGTAGATAACCCTGGTTCTTCACCAAGGATTGCTTGATGGTGTTGAAAGACATATATATATATATATACAGGGTTTTAGACAAGAAAAAGGGGATGGAAAAGCATTGTAGAGCTAAAACAAAAGAAAAAGGTTCACAGACCGAGGGGTTCCTTCTAGCAACAAGTTGAGGGCATTTTTTGCATTGTAATTTTCAAGGTTTTCTCCGAAAGGGTCTAATACCGCATTGTAATCCCAAAGGAATGTTTTAATGTGCAGATTTGACATCTTTTGAATGTGTCCATGAATGTTGTATGCATTTTTGACGATCTTATTGATTTTTCTGACCACATTTGTAATTTGAGAGTTACTTTTGATTAGTTGGTAAACTAAAAGTCAGTAAAAGTCCTTGCAAAGCTTTTATATGGCGTCTTATTAAAATAACACAAGAAATATATAGGTTTGTTTATGGATAACTAAGGTATGCTCAATTGAATGTTCTGCAACTTCATCTACTTGCTTGATTGCATGCATAGAGCCTAGCTTATGTGAGAATTGAGAGGTATAGTTTTTATTGTTACCTTCATTAAGGTATCATAGAGTGAGTTTTGATTAGTGTTCTTCTTTGGTTTATAAAACTTGAGACTCAATTGCCCTTGTTGGATAAATGCACCCATCTACGTTATGTTCAACCTCCCATCTCATGATTTTGTAATCTATACTTCCATGTCTAAATGTGTGAAATATCTTTAGGGGTCATTAAAGTCACATTTGCAAACTTTCTACTTTATGAAGGTGTAGAACCCTTGTATTGTCAAACAAGCATATAAGCACTTAGTGATAGACAAATAAGAGTGTTCTATGCAATGCGTATGGTTTGTTTCAACTTTCAAGGTTTATTTTCATTCCCCATAATTATTCTTTAATATAGCACCTCAGGGGATATCCCCCTTGGCCTAGTAAAGCTTAAAGTTGAAGAAGGCTTTACCCACTTTAGCAAATTGGTCCATCGTTGCCCCTACCTAATTGCAAGTCAAAGGTCTTTTGCCTCGAATTCGACACCCCTGACACTCAAAAATGACTTAGCTTTAGCGCTTTGGAAGCCTACAACTTTGAGCAACAACATAATGGCGTTGTTACTGGAGATGTATTTTTCCATTATTGTGGAAGTTTTACTTTGGCTCATAATTTGAAGACCCTGGTAATCCAACATTGTCAGTGTGTAAGTTGGCAGCTTGTCAATTTATGCCAACATAATGGCACTTGTTGGGGAGATAGTTTTGTGGTTAATGTTTTGAAAACTTCTATTGATAAAGAAAAGTTTGTCTCTTTCAAGTGGAGAGTGGCAATTCTATTCTAGTCAAACTCAGAACTGGTTCGCAACTCAAAGGAATTGAAAATGGAAAGAGGTCATTCAAGGAATCCCCAAGGACCTAAAGATATGACAACACAAGTAAGAAAATAACATACTCCCTGGAAAGTTCAAAGCATTGGTAATTCGTTTGGACCTACCTATCAAGATCCATAAGTAGGAATAGTTCATTTATGGATTCAAGAATCAATATTTGCATTCTTCTGGAGGTTCAGATAATAACATATTTAGAACACATAGCAAAATGTATAGGACTAACTGTTGAGTTACAAAGGAATGACATGCTTATTGCTATAGAAGAAAAATGGATTGATTCTATGATGCATATTTGCAGAATTTTGGTATTAGATATCAGGATGTGGAAACACATTGTTGGCCAATGTCCCACTTCTCCCAATTTGTCATACAGAGGTGAGGTTGAACAATGTCCAAGAAACATTGGCTTGCTTCAATCTCAACTTGTTGCACTTAAATTTGCAAATGCCTTCTCAGTGAGCAAAGAGGAAGAACTCCCTTATGAGGGGAGATATTGGATTATTACTCCATGGGAAAAGAAACTGAATATGATGATTATCATGCAGTTGATCCAACCTTTCAGTATGAACATAGTGTTGGTTCAAATGAGTTGCTCGCTCACAATTTTGAATATTCAAGGGAACTCATGCAATGGAGGTACCAAAAGTCCAAGCCATCAAGTGAAAACCTAACAAGCCCCTATAGATGCAACAGTAGTGCAAGTCCAAAATGGATATCAGCTACAAGATAGACAAGTGCGTGCATGAGGTGATCCTATCGTTGCTAGATCAAATAAAGTTGACATGAATAGTGACAAGGAGCAAGAAATAAAAAATGAGACTAGGAACAACAGTGCTGTAAAGAATGTAATGGAGAAGAAGAATCTTGTACAACAATGGGCAGTCAAGAAGAAAGATGTGCCAAAAACCCATGAACATGCTGTACCATCGGGTGCTGCAAATGTTCCAGAAGATGATAAGGCATGACCAATTCAGTCCCAGCAACTAGAAAAACAATGTGTAGACAAAGAGAAAAGGAAGAACCAAATGATAAGGGTGTTCCTTCTTGTAATCAAGTCATTCCTTGCATTCCTAATGCAAATGACTTGACCATTCCACATGGTAAAATGGACCTATCATATGATATTGTTCCGTTGCATGAAAAAAAAGTCAACCTACACAGGGAGAAGATGTTGCACATTGTTGAGGACAACTACAAGACTCAAAATGAAGCACCATACTTTGATGCTGGTCTTGACCTTCTATTGGGATGTTATGATAAACAAGACCAAGGAGATGCTGATTTTCTCCTTTGCCCTGCTCCTAATGAGAATGTGAATGCAAAATCAGTCACATGAAGCGAGGAATTAGTTGATGCTTCTGCTATTGAAGCACCTAAATATGACTAGAAGTTGGTTTCCTCTCTTTTTCAACATGGTGTTTAAGTCCCTATGAGGCAAAATATACTAGACATTCTATGTAGCTGGCAAATGTTTGACAAAGGAAAACTTGTGAAGTTTGACTCCTTGTGGCTTGGGCTATATACAGGTGCAGCAATTGATCATCCTGGAGATTTAATACAAAATGATCACAATGGGCTACTACTCAAGTGCTTATATTGGAGAAGAGTATGGCTTGTGGTGTGGCTATATAAATTTGTTGAAAATTATAGTAATAGTGTGTACTACCTAAGAGGAGTAACTTGAGATGTCATGGAGTTGTTGGTTCATGACACTATGGATTGAGCATTACTTATTGTAAGTAATGATGTTCTGTCTTGTACATATTGTGTTGTCACTCAACAATTGTGAATGGAAACTGTTGTTGGAAAAACTTTGTTTTGAAGAGCGAGGGCCCAAAATATTGTGGCTTTGTAGGGGTTTAAGGGAAAACCTCATAAGCCACAAAAGCAATTGGATTGAGTAGTGCTCTCAAGGTATTAACAATTTTCCCTCTAGAGTAGTTGTTAATAATCCAGCCACAGATTTACTTCCTAACGATAACTCGTATTCATTCAAGGTAAAACAATTCTTACTAAAAATATAGGGTGTGGGGCCTTGACCCTTTTTGTTAGGAAATTCCCTTACATTTCAGCTACTTGAGGGTTCCTTGGGTACTCCTTACAATGAGTTTTTTGGGCTGATTTTGAGCCCAAGTATTTTCCCAAGTTAATCAGTCAAGATTTACATCTAATCTTGCAAGAGGCTTTTAACTATTGTTCCACAAGGACGCATCCCCCCCACCCCCCCAAAAAAAAAGAACCCTCACATTTCTGAGACAAGGAGGTCTCCGAGACTTGGGGACTTGAGGGGGATGTCTCCCTGCCACCAACGCTGTCATCTTCTAGATGTCATCGAGATGCTGGGATGTCCCCAAGACGTTCGGGGGACACCTAAGAGTCTCTCAACTATCTCGAGGACACCCAAGCATCTCCTACGGTCAGATGACCAAAAAGCAACTTTTTTTTAAAAATCAAAATTTTGCTAGAACTCTATGCTTGAGCCTGAATTTTAATGGCCTATGGGCCCCGCCCAAACCCCACAAACTCTATAAAAGTACTTCCTATCCTCATTTCAATTCACAAAAACAAATCAACAAGAAACTAATAGTGTGAGTGTGAGAGTGAGAGCTGCAAGTGTAAGGTGAAAGAGTGAGAGTGAAGAGCAAGAGGGTTGAGGAGGAGCAAAATATAGAGCAAGAAGAAGAGTGACGCGAAGTTAATGTTCACTTCAAAATTCAAATGCTTAAAACTAGTTTTCCAAAGTTTCAGTTGTAATCCTTATACATCTTTTTATATCTATTTTTTCAAGTACTATATGTATTTCAGCGCTGCCACCCAGCCACCGCCCCCATCATCCCCAAATTGAGGCCCTTGGTCCCCCCGTCCCCAAAACTTGTCCCCACGTCTCTGCATCCCCCTATTAGGTAACTCCGTGGAACTATGCTTTTAACCCATCATAGAAACTTCTGTGCATTGTGTCACAAAAAAGAGTTGGTGGATTGCCAAGGAGGAGCTTGAGAAAGAGCTTTGACACCATTTGCAAGGAACTTGCTAATATAAATAAGATCTTGCAAAATATAATATGCAATAACATAGCTCAATTAAGAAGGAAAATATATAGATGTAATGGAAATTAGAATATATTAATGTTTATGATACCACTTCGAGGGGGCAATCCTCCAATAGAGTAGTAGCTCCAAATATTAGACATTCGAGATGCTTTACACTTACTAAGTCTTTACAATATATAGAATCTAGCTAAAGACTACTACTACCTCATACATTTGGGATGAATACAATATATAAAATTTAACTAATCCAATTACTACTACCCCATACATGTGGGTTAAATAGTTCTATTCTAATTTAGAATAAGGGGTGACTTACACAATATATGTGCCCCAATACTAACTAATACCTAATACATATATTAGAGTGAGGGTTCTTAATAGATGCTTTGGGATGATTTCATCCAAGAGGAAACTGGTTTGGAAATTATTTCAGCTAGAGTGGAAGAGAGTCAGAATTTAGCCCTCATTCAGAAGATGAGGAAAGTTGGTAAGAAAAGAGGACCCTGGAAATCTTAGAAGAGGAGGAAGGAGATTCTAGCTCTTTTCACCAAGGGAAGAAAGACTTGATCTATATCTATATCAAGTGTTTCAAATGCCACAAGAATGGCCACTATACTTGTCAATGCTATGAGAAGGGGCAGGGCAAGCAGCAGCAGCAGCAGTTTGCAGGGAGTGCAAAAGCGTCAAGAATGGATGAGTTTTCATCCATGGTTGAGACAACCTTCTCCATGGTGTTATGCCTTTCCACAAGACTGTTTTAGTGTAGGGTAGTATGTGGATAGTGGAGCATTGAGACATGACCTTCAATAAGGATTTTGATAGACTTCAAGAGCAAGAGGCAGGTATACAAATGGAGCTTGTTGATGATGCCACATATTCAATTATAGGGACATGATCTATTTCTTTCCTTATGCTCTCAGGCAGTTTTCTTGAACTCATGATATCTTATATGTTCTTAGTTTGACTAAGAACTTGCTTTCAGTTTCAGCAATGACAAATCCTAGGTGTGTGACTGAGTTTGACGATCAACAAGCTATTATTAGAGATCACAACCAAGGCCTTGGTTGAATTTTAACCATAGTTATGTGATGTCTTTATATGTTAATTGCTGATCCAATCAGACATGGAGCTCTGGTGCATGACAATAACCAGCTGTGTAAGCCTTGGCACAAGAGACTTGGTCATGTGCACTATATAGCATTACCTCTCTTGAAGGACATGGTGTAGGTATTGCTTAACTTAAAAGATTAAAACAAACATGAGCATGCAAGGGCTGTGCACTTGACAAGCATGCCAAGATTGCTTTTCCTAGCAGTGAGCATAGATTGATAGGAATTCTTGACCTGATTCATTCAAATATGTGCTAACCTATGTTAGTAACTTCGTTGGCAGATGGCATTTACTATGTTTCATTTATTGATGATTCCTCTAGGAAAACCTATAATTACTTCATGATGACTAAAGATGAGGTCTTTGGGAAGTTCCGAGAGTTCAAAGCTCTTGGGGAAAATTTGATAGGTAGAAAGAGTAAGGTTTTGAGATTTGACAATGGAGGTGAGTACGCCTCCAAGGACTTTAATGCTTTTGCTAGAGATGAGGGATCAAGAGGGAGCTGAGTGTGTCTTACAACCCTTAGCAGAATGTGGTTTCAATGAGGAAGAAACAGCCCATTATAGAGACATCAAGGCTATGATACATGACCTAGATTTTCCTATGTTAGAGACGAGGCAGTAGTGCTGTTTCCATTTTGAATAGGTGTCTTCACAGGGTGTTGAAGGACAAGACTCTAGAGAAAGCTTTTAGAGTAGAGAAACTTGACATTTCTCATTTTTGGGTGTTTGGGAGTGCTATCTGCATTCATGTGCTAGAGTAGAAGAGGATGAAGTGAGAACCCTGCAACTTGAAGGGTGTGTTTGTGTGACAGAGTCTGCCAAGGCATACAAGTTTGTGTTTCATCACTATGGAAGATAGTAGTGAGCTGAGACATGAAGTTTGATGAGGATACTTGGTCCTCTTAAGACTCAAGACCTCCAAAGGAAGTTGAGGAGGGTGAACACATTGCTGTTCTTGATGCCAATCTGCAGATTACAGCAGTACCAAATGAAGTTCAGCCAAGTTTTAGTATAGGACCAAATACCTCTTTATCTTCTAGTACAACAAGGAAGCTTAGATGGCTTATTCAAACATTGTTAGAGGCACAATAACAACTAGGAACACCAAAGACTTTTGTCCAGGTGAGTCACCCCCTAAGAAGTTTCCAAGTTATGTTGCATTGATGTCTTCCATCATTGATGTAGAGCCTTCTAGTTTTGAGGAGGAAATTTCAAAGCGTGGCAAGATGCAATGGCAGAGGAGTATCCCTCCATCATCGAAAACGATGTTTGGGAGATTGTGTCGAGACCAAAAGGGAAGTAAATGATTGATTCCAAGTAGTTGAACAAGGTGGAACATGCAGCTGGTGAGAGCATGGAGAAGCACAAGGCTGAATTTGTTGCATGAGGATTCTCCTAGAGAGATGGAGTTGACTACTACAAGACTTTCACTCCAATTGCAAAATATACTTATATCCAAGTAATTATGTCTCTTGCATCTTGTTTTTGTTGTTCTTTATATCAAATGTATGCAAAGATAACTTTTTTGAATGGCAATATACATGAAGAATTGTATATAAATTAGCCTAAGGGGTTTGAGATGCACGGGTGAGAGACCCATGAATGCAGATTGAAGGCAGCTTTGCATGGGTTGAAGCAAGCACCATGTTCCTAGGACTTATAGAAGTTGGGCTTCATTAGAACTGTTGTAAATCATAACCTTACTATCTATTTGATAAATTTAATCTGTTAGTTTTGGTCTTGTATGTGGATGATCTGATCATTATAGGTAGCAACAACAAGTTCATAGCATGGTGGAGGAGAGTTGGCCTCTGAGTTCGAGCTGAAGGACATTGGCCTTACGCACTATTTTCTAGGTCTTGAGGTGTGGCAGGGTACAAGTGAGATCTTCCTTGGTCAAGGGAGGTACATAGTAAGATTCTAAAGAGATTTTAGATGATGGATTCTAAGCCCTTGGTTACTCCAATGGTTCTGAATCTGAAGTTGAATGAAAATTCAGAATCAGATTTGGTGGAACCTTTAGTGTACAGGCAATTGGTAGGTTCCCCTGTGTATTTGGTAAATAGGTAACGTGATATTTGCTTTGTAGTGACTGCATTGAACTATTTCATGGTTGAGCTAATGCAAATTTCATTGGGCTCCTGCAAAGCATGTGCTTTGATATTTGAAGGGCACAATTCATTATGGGTTAAAATATGTTGGAGATGTTGAGTTGATGTTGCATGGCTTTATGGTTTTAGATTGGGTAGGTGATGCCAGTGCTAGGAAGAGCACTTCAGTATTTTGTTTCAGCTTGGGATCAGGCACGATATCTTGGTTCTACAGGAATTAGGCAACCATGGCATTGAGTTCAACAAAGACAGAGTACATTGCAACTCTTTTTTGCTAGTTGTGAGGTTATCTAGCCTTGCAAGCTGATAGCAGAAGTTACTGATTAGATGTTGGAACCGACAATTGTGTATTGTGACAACTAGAGTTGCACCAAGCTCTTTGATTATCCATCGTTCAACTATTGCTCCAAGCATGTAGACATTTGATACCATTTCCTCAAAGACAAATCGGAAGCAGTAGTTGTTCTTAAGTATGTTCCCTCATATTTGTAGGTCGCATATATTTTGACCAAACCCCTGGCAAAAGGGAAGTTTGAGATACTGAAGGAGAGACTGGGTTTGATGCAGAACTCTTTGCTTGCAAAGAGGAAGTGTTAGTGTTTCCTAAAAATCCACATATAGAAAGGGGATGATTGCTATCCTACATGCATTGGCTAAATGGCATGAATTCCTTCTTGGGAATAAGTTTTTCATCAAGACTGTCTATCTTAGTTTTCCATGAATTCCTTCTTGGGAATAAGTTTTTCATCAAGACTGTCTATCTTAGTTTTCCATGAATTCCTTCTTGGGAATAAGTTTTTCATCAAGACTGACCATCTTAGTTTTCCATGAATGTAGTCTTATACGACCAAAAATTGACATGCAAGGGAAAGAGAACTGTGTTTCTTCTTTCAAGGAGGGACCATGATGCAACTCACAACAGAAGAATGCAATGGGTGAAAGAAAACTGGATGTGGTGATATTTGGAAATCAGCAGTATAGGAAGCTGAGAAAAAAGGAGGAAGTTCCTACTACAAACATCTCTGCATATTTTGATATCCAACAGTAGTAACTGTTGGCAGATGCATTGCCTCCACTATATATTTTGTTTGGTGAATTTTCAATCTCAGGATGGTAGCCAAGTAAACGTGCATCTCAGTGAGCTGCGATAGTATTCTTTTTCTTATCTGTGCAGTAATCTGTGAAGGATTCAGGATAAATGCAGAATTCTGATAAATGCAATAAATTCTTTCCTGCTATTGGCTGATTGTAACCCAATTAAAATATGTATTATTTGTTTATAAGCACCAAAGCTTTTGTTAAGAAGCACCCTATTATGGATTGGTCTTAGCGATTTTGATTTTGTCCGTGAAAATGGTCATAAGAGTACTAGAAACGTTCATTGTTATGTTTTGTTAGTAAAAAGTTAACATTGCAGAGGTTTTTTTTATACTGAACCAACTATTAATATGTCGTTCTTTTATTTCACTGTCTGCATCAGGCAAAGGGCAACAGTTTCATAGTCTTTTGGGTGCCTATAGATTCTTTTGATTTAGAGAAATAGAGGTTACCGTGATTTTCCAGATATATACTTATAAATCATTTGATGACTTTATCCTTTCTGGTTAAGTTGTTTATGCTATGTTGTGCATATTCTTGAATTTGAAAACATCTTATACAAACTGGATGATGTGAGTAGATAACAAAATACTACCTCAAGTTTCCTATGTACTTTGCATAATTGCAATTTTCTGTAATTCCTGTTGACTAGCATCTGTCTTTAAGCTGATGGACAAGTTGTTGTCAATGTTGTGCAATAGTTTCTGAGGAAGAATTGGTTATTAATTTCATTGAAGGTGATCTTGCAAATCGGTGATCAAAGTTATTATTCATATACAAGTAATTTTCCCTTACAACTTGTTATTTAAGCTGACTATTTATCACATTATTACATCATTTTCTTGATGGTGTTACGATAATTGTTAGTTTCATTTGTGGCCTCAGTAAGAATCTTGTTTCAGTTGCCCAGTAGAACCCAGTTCTCTCTTCTATTTCTTGGTGAGACAGAATAATTGTGTGATTAACTTTGATGTTGCATCCAAGTGCATTTATTATCTGCATTGACCGGAAAAGATGCAGTATCAGGAAGAAAATAAAATAGCTTTTAAAATTTCAAAAGCAGATTCTCCAACAAGTATTGTTGGAAACTAGCTCTGTTGATTAATATTGTAAAGTAACTAGCATGGAAACTATTGAGTGTTACTGATAGGAAAGTCCATTTAATTTTAATTTGAAACATTTTCAGTGAATTGCTTGCAATAACATCCAAATTTGATCTCTCTTTCAGGGATTTCAATACAAATTTGGAGATTTTCAACTAAAAGTGTTCAAAGTATCTCAAAGTGAAACTCTGAGGGCAGTTGTCATGGAGGTCATTGTGAATATTTTTTTTCGTCTGTTTTGGGACTATTGAAATTATCAGTTAGGCAGTGCAATTTGAAATAATGCCAACATGTTACAAATTTTAATTTGGTTGGAGGCTTTTTTTGTCTTAGCTACAGAAAGTTGTACCAGATCTAAATAAATTACTTGTGTTTCAGGTCGAATACCTGCCAGTATCTTCCTTAGAAAAGACTCGTGCCCTTATGGACGAATTTTTTGAGATTTGGCAAGAGTTACTTTCATCAAAGGCTGCATCTGGACACATTTTTAACATAGATCCAAATTTTGCTGATTATCATCTTTCAGATCATTATAGCTGGCAACACACAGCTGTGCTATACAGTAGTGCCATGGCTCAAGCAATGTCCACACGAAATTGATTTTTGTTTGACTTAAGATTAGCTTGTTTGCAGTAAAAAAATGTGTTAGATTCTTTTGAAATCAACTGATTGTTGTTACTTAAAATTCTAGCATTCTACTCCAAGAGTACTTTTACATTCCATCCCTTGCCATTGAAAACTATATCTTCCCAACAACAGATTATTCTTTACAGCTCTTATTTAACGCTAGTTCCTTGGAGTTGTATTTTCTTTTTTAAATGTTGAAAATATGCTTTAGATTAGAGGATACCAAATTTATGTACGATAAACTTACAAGAGGGCCCATCAGGCATTGAGGTCAAACATTAACAAGACCAAGAAAATTGGCAGTCTGGCGCCAAGCCTAACAGATTGCTCAACAAGAGATTTAACTTGTAGATATATTACTCTAAAAACAAACGAGAGTCTGAACAACAGTGAGAACTTTGAGCGTTGTGATTATCCTACATTTAGATAAGTGAGAGACAAGAGAAATCAGTCTGCGTTACATTCATGAGGTGAAAGTTTTGAGATCGTATCTGTTACTATGTTCCTTCTGTGCTAGGATTGCTGAGTGATGGTTGTTGGTTTCATGAGTTATTATGCACGAGTTTTAACTATAAAATAATAAGGGGTAAATAAATATTATATGGCTGTAAAGGAGAAATATGCATATTTCCCACTTATTTTGCACTCACTTTAGCCTTGTTTAAAGTGTCATTCTGGTGTTTATTTTGAGAGATTCTAGCAAACTCAGCCTTGTTGCATCCTCTTGTCTGATTTAATGTCTGGTTTAAATTCACTTTCCTTTAGGCGATGTAATTTGAAAATCCAATCATAAGAGCAGTCTATTAACATTTAGATAGAGCAACCCTGGATTAACATTAGTAATTTATGCATCATGCATCTTACATCTTGCGTGTACTAGAATTATTTTCATAGAAATTGTGGAAACAACAAACAAGGGGCTTGATTTAGGCTCAAGGAAGTCTAATACTTCAATCCTTGCATTATGATTAGGGCATGGAGGAAGAAATTGTAGCATTCTGGTGTTTATTTTAGGAAATTCTAGTGAACTCAGCCTTGTTCCATCCTCTTGCCTGATTTAACCCATGGTTCAGACCAAACTCAGATTTTACCCCTTTTTAGGCTCACTTTCTCTGAGCCAATCTAAATTTTTGAAAATCTGATCATAAGAGCAACCTAATAGCATTTAGATAAGAGCAACCTTGGATTAAAATTAGTAATTCATACATCATGCATCTTCTAGCTTATGTGTACTTGCATTTTATCATACAAATTTTGGAAACAACAAACAGGGGGCTTGATTTAGGTTCGAGGAAGTCTAATACTTCAATCCTTGCATCATGATTAGGATAGGGAGGAAGAAATTGTAGCAGAGAAGGTTAGAATTGCACCAACAATCTCATCCAACTACTATACAAGGATTAGAGGCATATCTGCTTAGGATGTAGCAATTTAGATATGAATTTTGCAACAAGAAGCATGAATTAAGTTGATGCATCTACTATTTAAAATTTGGATACTATATTTATCTTAAAGAGGAATCATTTAATCATGATGCCCATATTGCCGTTTATGGATAGGCATGATATTATTCATTTCAGTTAGAGTGAACTTTGCTAACATTGATAGTAATGGTAATTCTGATTTAGTGGATGCCCTTCACAACATGCTAATGACAAAATCACATGGAATGGAAGTGTTTTGAGGTATATGGGTCAAAAGCCAAGTTCATCATGCTCTCCTAATAATACATCCTTTGCCCCACCTTCCCAAGCATCATTTTCTATAAGCCACCTCACACCTCATCTCCTACCTTGCCACCCCTTGTGCTACTCCTCCCTTGTTCACTTCTCATCCATTCTCCATAACTCACATTGCAACCAATCCTCTCGTAGATCCTTGTTCTCACATTCCATCCAAACACTAAGAAGTAGTGAATCTCTTACCTCCAAACACTAAGAAGGATATCACAAGTAAAATAAAGCATAATCCACTCTTAAGATATTTTAGGATATCTTTTTCCATTGAGTTCCATGGTCATCAAATTTGAAATGTATGATGATAAGGGGGATCCAATGACTAATTTGTGTTCTTTTAATGCCACTTGCTTGGATTATATGTATGATGATGGGCTACTTGCAAAACTTTTCTCAAGGACGTTGAAAATTATGCATTTGAGTGATTAGTTATTGCCTCATTGTTTCATATGCTCATGCAAAATCAACTAATGCATCTGTACAACATTTCAATGCCAAAATTGACATTAAATTTTTCCAATTTGGTAGAATGTGGAGAAGGGTTTAGTGGGACAATTCATGATTTTGTCATGCATTTTCAATTTTGTCTACTAAAATGAGCTTCCAACTTGTGGGTAATGGGCTCCAAAGACTTTTCATTAAGAGCATGCTCCTACGATTCAAGTAAAGGTGTATTTGAATAGTTGGACATCAATTATGGACATGTGTGTTGTTGTAAGGAATAATGAGTTAAAATTATTAAAATCAAATGCACTCAAGTAAGGTTCTTCACATGTGATGTAGGAGCATCTTGGGTGTAAGGGCAATCGTGCAACAACTATTTTTTTTTATAATGTTTTAGTTTAGTTTAGTTTTTGTTAGTTTTTGGATTGTTTTAGGAGGATTTTTAGAGACAGTTTGGGAAAACTAATGACATTATTTTGTAGAGGAGCCTAATGGGTATTTATAAATCAAATTTGGCGAGAATTGGACAATAAATGACTAAGTTATGCTTATGTGGGTTTTTGGTCTGTTATCGAACTTTTGTGGTTTTTCGATTTGCTATTGGATTTTGCGGGTTTTTGGTCTATTATTGGCCTTTTGCAGAGATGTGCAACTGAGTTGGCCCTTTGCGGAGATGTGCAACTGAATTGGTTTGTTTACAACTAGTTCCAATGTATTTGCTCGTACAACTGATACTGATGGTTTTTTTTGCATTTGTGGGAACTTTGGGATCAACTAGGTTTGCAAGAATCTCTTGCCCATTTGTCTTTGCGAGAATCTCATGGCCATCAGGGCTTGCAATTAAACCCAAGTGAATCAAATGTTATTAATTCAATCAGTTCAGATGATTAATTTCGATGACGATGTCAACATTGTACTATTGTGGATGAATGCGATTGAATCAAATATGAAGATGTAAATCTAATGTCGACATTGTATGATTTGTGGGAAAATGCTACTAAATCAGACAAGTGCATCAATCAAAAAGTTCAGTTCAATAAGAAATGGAACTTTTGCAAAGGACGAAGATGAAGCGTGACATCAACTAGGTGTAGAGTGTGGGTTTTTCCTATTGAACCTATCAATTGACCTTGCGGGGATTTCTATCTGGATTGGATATTTGTGGACTCTTGACAACCATCAGGTTATGTAGACTTCCCTGTTTGAACTTGTCGTTTGCGGAATTTCCCTTTGCTACTAGATTTTTTTCATTTTTGCAACAATTTAGTAGTTGCAACTGTCAGGATTTGAAATAGTTTAACTTCCAAGCTACCTGAGGAATAAAAGGAGATCGACACATGCATTGTGGCAACCTTTCGAAAGGAAAATAGATTTTTGAGAGGAATAAGGTCAAATTTGTAATTGGTTAATGGCGTCGTTTGTTTTGTAAGCTCCTAAAACCCCTGTTGTAATGAATTTGTAATAAAAACTAAAGCATGACGTCGAATTCATGTGTAGAAGTGTGTTTAGGTTGCAAGGTTGGGTATTTTGATAAGATCCCCTGATCTTGATTGCATCAACATACCTCATCATAACATCCTACCCTTCTAGGTTTCCACCAAAAACTTCTTTCAACAAAGGTGGTGATGTTCCACATGAGAATGATACTAGACCATCTTCTAATAATGTTACTCATCTTCATTGGCCTCTAATGTCATTTCCATTAAGTAAAAAATGATAAGAAAATTCACAAGCCTCGATCCTATATGTAGTCTTGCAACATTTGTTGGGTTAATGTGATAACTTTGCCTCCTATTAGATCTTCTAATAGATCCGTTGTCAAAAAGTTGTGATGCAAAAACATTTTATACTTACCAAAGTAAATGGGCATGAAATAAAAAAATGTCTTGGTCGAAGATACAAAATCTAGATCTTATTGATAATAACATGATTTATGTAGGTGTTACTAATGGGGGTAAGCATTCTTAATGATTCACCCTAATCAAAACTTGTCTACTCTAACTCCTTCCCACATCATGGCTAAGCTAATAATGTGGATGTTATAGAGGAAAATGGGCATGTCAAATAACAAGTTGATAATCCTTTCTCAATTTTGATTACTTTATGGGATATTATTGAACCATCTAAACCACATGCTACTTCCATGCCTCTTGTTATATTTTCTTATGGTGAAATCCTTGCCAATGGATATCACGGGCGTATATATCTTAAAGGATGTGTTGCAAGAAAAAATGTAAATGGCTTTTTAGTCAATCCAAATTGTCAATTTCACTTTGTACAAAGGAATTCCTTTTCACCATTATTGTCAACAAGACCAATATAACCTAGGTGTTCTAATCCAATATTATATAAGACACTTGGATGTATCATCTTACAAATGCAAATTTGTCCAATAGAGCTAATCATATTATGACATATTATGTTTAGATTATAATGCTTTAGTGTTCTTGGATGTCCCTAGGTTGAACAAGCCCAAGTCAAATTTTTGTACGATGGTAAGGTTGTGCCCCTTCCACATAATGAATATCAACCTCTTTTTGAATTAGGTAATTTTTCCATTGATGTATTTCTTCTTAAACCCAAGGAACCTCCATGAGTGTAAATATACACTTTTATTTGTGCAAATATTTTAGAGAACAAACTAGAATCAACTAATTGTTGGGAAATTTGTGTTGTACACCTTGCATAATAATGTTAATAACATAAAAATAAATATTTAATTGTGGCGCATTCAAAGATGTAGACACCACATGGGTTAGACATTCTTGGGAATACTTGTATATTGTATGGGACATTGGGTTAAATATTAAATATTGGAGTCACTTAGGACAAACCTTTTAATTTTTGGGTCATGGTTTGGTGAGTTCATGGTTTATAGAACTTAGAGGGTTTGGAGTAGATTTTTTTGGCCTTTGTTAGGGGTTTGGAGAAATATTTGTAATTGGATTCTATTTAGCCATACAGATTTGTATAACATGTATGATGTGACGTAGTCATTGTTAGATATGTGAAATATTTCAAAAATATTCTTAACCTTGCTTCACTTGGTGGCAATTATATTATGGTTAAAAGAGAAAAATGTTTTTGATTTGTATGATAAGGACAAATCTATAGTGTAAGGTATGAGGCTTACATCAACAATTGATGGTAGAGGGCTTAGAGGTTAAAGCACCAATCAAATTAGCAATAGGGGCTTGCTTTGAATTGGAGGTCATGTAGGTGTGAAGCTTCTAGTCTTGTCTAGCCTTGAAGGGCTTAGGTCCTACAACATCTACCTTTGTCATCAATCACTTTCACTATTTAGTTGAGGCTTTCCTCTGTTCACCACTTTCACTTTTCCTAAGCAGTCATTTGGTCATGCCACCACCATCATCTTAATGGAGCGGTTTTTTAGGAGACAACTTTCATCCATTGTGTCTAATTTTTGACTTTTATAGTCGATGGAAAGCTATATCCAAGCACTGTGTAATGGTATTAGTGTAAGCTTTTATTTTTTATGATAGGAAATTGCATATGGATGCTAGTTTTGCTCTTATTTATTCAATAGGTCATATCTTGTGTCCACAGTGTCCAATTTTGGACTTCTTATAGGTGACGAAGAGTATTTTTTAAGCACTTCATAGTGTATCAAGTGTTTGGTCACTGAGTCTCGAGATTTTTTTTATGTATTTGATTTTGAGCACATGGTTGACACAAACATGAGATTTTGGATCTTATTTCGATGGGAATTTGATTTGGTGATCACAATGTCATGGACAATCTTGTATACATGAAGCTTTAACATGAAATGGTCATTTATATGAGTACATGGGATGGTAGTGGAGTTGGCCAAGAGGTCCTTGACAACCTCTTTAGTTTTATCAAATGATAGGACTTGCATGTTTTAGATTCATGATTACTAGATATGTGGGTTTTTTAGAGTTTTTGTTCAAGGTTTATGATTTTTCATGCCTATGTTATGTCCATTTTTTGGTTTAATAGTTTCAATGTGTTTAGACTTTTGGTCCTTCTAAATTGATAAGTGGATTCAAAGTTGTATGCATGTCTCTAACATGGATGGTTTTGTAGGTTTCACATGATTAACTAAAAATTGTGGTTTTATATATTTGTAGAGAGACTTTGTTAGATTGTGACCCTTGTAGGGGTGTTTTTAGATGTAAAATAGTTGCAAGTTTGTATGCATGGTTTGAGGATGCTGTTTGTAGCTTTCTTGATATGGAGGTGTTAGTACATGATCAATCACTCAACATTTTTGTAGTGGTTGCTTGATGGGTTCTTTAATTATAATTACTCTATTATGGATTTCCAATAAATTGAATTTAAGTTTGATCTAGTATTTGAGTAGTGAAGAATCTACACAATTATCTCATTGTCTCTTATATTCTTATTATTAATGCAATGTTGAGTTTGCTTGCTCTTCAATTTACATTGTGGTGGATCCATGTTGTGTTGCTTTGAGATTTATGAGTTATGTAGTTTTTTGGGTTGTCTATACCACATGTTGCATAGATAACTAGGATGAGGACTATCTATACCCATAGATCATTGTTGTTTTGATGGAGACTTTTTGCAACATGGTTTGGCTACAAACTATTCAAATGCCATGGTTTTATAGATTTTGGTGTTGGTGGTCCTTCAACCATCATGATACATTGGTGTAGTGTAGTAGTGAGACAATGAAATGGATGAATGGAGTACTTGTGATTCATGATGGATTTCTTTGGGATGTTTATGCAACTTTTTTGAAAGAGTAATTTCGGTTAGTGACAATTTTTTTTCTTGGAACCTTTAGTAATATCTCTTTTTAGAGATTTTGATTTTACTTTGCTTAGATTTTGATTTTACTTTGCTCTTTGGGAGATCTCGATGTTGCAATTGAGTTCTTTGATTATTTGGGGGCCACATGTAATCCTCCATTAGGAAATGTTCATAATACCATGAGTAGCTTTGGATCACTTATAATGAGAGCTTTAATAGTGATGTGATATTATGCCATGGAGGATCTAGATAATTTCTTTTTGCATTCTTGGAATGATATAGTGCTCTTGGGAGCATATCTATCCATTGGAGGTAGATGATATTTTTTGAGAAAGATATAAATCATGATGTCATGTAGAGTTCCTAATTTTGCAGTTGAAACTTTGGTAGTGATTTGAGGTAGTCTTCTAATATTGAGTATAATGGTCATTTTTCCTTGGGAGTTTTTAGAGATTATAATGATATAATTGGAATTTAGTTGCAATGAGATGGTCTTTTGGGTGCTCATGGATATTAGATAGACTTGAGTGAGGTTGGAGATCTCTCGTTTATAGGGATTGCGTGTTGGAATAGTGATTCTTTGATGAGGTTCGACAAGAGGATTGCAAAGCATATACCTAGAGTTGAACATGAGTTTAACATGTACTTGATGAGGAGATTCTCCATCGAGGCAATCATGGTAGATTGGTGCTTCTTAGAAGAAGCAATCTCATTCCCCACTCTCGGTCCACTTGACATAGAATCATTTGATAGGTATTACCTAATGAGACTAAATTTGGCCTTATTAATTTCATAAATAAATATACATCATTTTCCTTATCCACCTCTTTCGTGTTGAATTAATGTTTGCTTAAGAAGTTATTAATCGATTGAAGTGAAATAAGTTGCATAACTTTGGTTTAATAATTATTGTTTAATAAGATTTAAATGTTGACAATATGTTATGAAAAAGATGTGTTTTTGTTTGATCAAGATGTTTTGGCGATTCTTGGAGGATTCTACTTAGCCCCAGAGGGTTTGAGTGCTAAAATTGATTTCACCAACCTTGGAGGCTACAAACTTCAAAGAAGACAACACCACCCATATTCCTTAGACTCCAAAATGAAACAAACACTCAACAATTCTAGTTTTCTTACATTGAATTCCTTATGTGTGGCAACAAGATTAGCAAACCCAACAATTCCTCAATTTATTAATTGCAAAAATATCTTCTATTAGTAGTAGACTCTTATTGAGAATTGTCCTTGAAGGCATTTTCCTCACTTTATGCTTAAAAATAGATTTTGCATTAATTTTATAACAAATTTATATTTTTTTATTTAGCAAAGTTTCTTAGTAAAATTTGAACAATGTGTGTATGTTTGGTGTGTCATTACATTACATGTATTTTCCATAAATATTTAGAAGTAGTGGCAATTAATTAGACATTAGTTCTAATATAATCTTTTTATCATTAGATCATGCAAAAAAATCATCATTGTTAGTATTATCCTCTTTTAGTTTAAGACAATACATTTCATTTTCAAAAGAAAATTGTATGGCACATGTGATTATATGAGATCATGGAGAAGAAATTTCTATTTTTTAGTTCCTACAAAATTTTGAGTTGAATGTGATGATCTAAAAGACATTGCAATCTTTACAGAGTTGACCATTTAATTGGACAGGAAGATTTTGTGTTAGTGTAGGTAAGTATTTAATGTTTTTGATTAAAGGTAAAATAGGTTTTGAAGGGACTTGAAACCCTTTACAAAAAGACGTTGCCTAAGATAAAAACCAAGCTAACTGCCAGCCAAACATCAACAAACCAACAAAAAATCAGACAACAAAAAAGGGAAATAGAACAGGCTACTGTAAATCCTTGAAAGGGACCCGAAACCCTTTACAAAAGGATGTTGCCTAAGATAAAAACAAAGCTAACCGACAACCAACCATCAACAAACCAATAGAAAATCGGACAACAAAAAGAGGAAATAAAACATGTAAGTATTTAATGTTAATTGTATGAATATATTGAAATAAATATTGTTGTTGTTGCTTGTAGGTATGTTGTGTTATTATTGTGTTTGCATGTGAAATTATTATATTTTAAAATTTTATAAGAAAATAAAAAAAATAAGAGTTAAAATTTTAATTGTTTCAATTGATATTTGTTCTTCAAGAAAATATCAAAACATAAATTCTTAATTGTGATTTTATCTTCAACTAGTATTTGAATTATTAGAGGTTTTTTTTAAAAAAAAAAAGAATCGAAAAAATGGACAAAAAATTCATTGGTTTGACCCGTTTCACGGTCAAATTAGTTCACTATGTCACTGTACCCTATCTGCTGTCATGAAAGAAGAGATGGAGATGAAGAAGGCTGAAGACCACCAGGAGTGGATTGGTGATGATTTGGTTCAGCTTCTGTTGAAGAACTGGGAGAACACCAACTAGTTTGCTGCTGGTCCGCTGTTGGCCTGTGTGCTGTTTATTTGCGTCTGTTTTTGGTTTAGTGTTTTGTTTTGTTGCTTTTTGATTTGGAATCTTTGGCCCTTGTGGCTCTCTGTGAAGGGTACAACACCCTGTAAATGCTGTTTACTTTACCAAAAACATTTTTAATTTGTAGTTACTCTTTTGAATCCAATACAAGCATTTTCGTTTTATAATTAATATTTTGAACTCAACACGAGTATTTCAATTCCTAGTTAATTATTTAAATTTAGTTGATTATATTAGTGTGTATGTTCATATCTTTTCCAATAAAGTAGAATGACTCCTAGGGAGGGACTCTAAACTACCACTTTGCATACAACCTTTGGACATCACTCAGGTTGACAAAGATGTTTATCTATTGAAATATGAGGTTCTACGACATCTCATCACTTTTTGACATTGTTACATGGTGACTCCACTATACATGGGTGTCACCAAGGTCAAGGTTAGACAGTCTAAACTAGTAGTCTTTTGTAACATGTTTCAAGTTGTACTCCAAAATTTTTAGTAATTTTTTATTTTCTTTGTTATAATTTCAACCAAAGTTATTATGTAATCATTCATCTATATATTCATGGACACTTCTATACATTTGGGATAGACATCTATCCATCTAGAATATACATTAGTCCATACAAGACATGTATTCCTCTATCAATTTAGGATAATTATGTTTATATAGGATAGGTACATTGCTCTAGTTAGATATTTAGATTCATTGAGACTGAGTTATGAGTCATTGAAGAATACACTTCCTTAATTAAAGTGCATTGAGATCACTATCATTCAAGAGTATATTTATATATATTCATAAAATAATAGGCACAAGTCTCACCTCATAATTTGATCTAAAGCCTTAGGGAATCAAGCAATCCATTTGGGATTCTTTTGAGTATACAATGAATTTATTTTATCTTATACTTATCTTTGTGATTCATCTTTAGATTTTAGTTGAGTGATTCACTTGGGCGAATAGTTTATTAAATGTTTAGTGTAAGTAATTAAATATAATACTCGAAAAATCTTCAACCTCGCACTTGAAAACTTGTATATTGGAAACCTCTTTCATTTACCAGACTACTTACATACTCATTTCCAAATGAGATCAAAGTGTAATATATATAGTTCTAGTTTGTAATTTATATTTGATGTGAATTGTTGGTGTAGATACACAACTCTTTCTAAGACTTCTTTTTCCTAGACACTCTCTTCAATTCCTACCCACTAAGAGGAGCATATGAATCAAAAAGTATTTAGTCACTTTGATCAATACTTGTTTACTAATTTTCTCTCAATTGTCTATTACTAATAATTTTTTCTTTGAATGATAATTTTGTTTCTATTTGAACTACATGATGGTAATTATCTTTTCCCTTTGAACTATAAGATGATAATTATATTTTATTTTAAACCATATGATGGTGATTTCCTTATTAATAGCTAACATCATTTGGTTCCTTTGCTTACTATTAACCTTTCATTAGTTTGTTATCCGAGCCATTCCTCATATTTGAATTAATTAGATGTCTTTTATTACTCCCCAAATATTTATAGGGATGATGCCACAAGCATCGTTCTTGTAGCTATATTAGACTATAAGTGTCGTAATTTAAGTGACAAATTTCTTTTGATTTTTTATTCCTCCCCCCATTTCCTTCTACCTTCTTTCTATTTGTAACTTTATTTTTTTAATAATTTTAATTTAATTTAATTTAATAAAAATGCATTTAGAAGGAGTTATCTCCACCATTTAGGCTTACCAACTAGTTAAAGATAAATACCTTATAAATAAGAGTAATTATTTTCACATGTAATCTTTTATTGATTTGAGCTAACATGTAAATCAAGTGAAATATCTATTTTTAAATTGGGAGTAATTTTAGTTGAACCATCATTTAATTTATAAAACATAAGAATAAATGTCACTTAACTATTTATTTATTTCAATTTATTCTTAATATTAGTATCTAATATTTAATTATTATTTATTTATTTTATTTCTATTTTTTTTTTAATAAATACTACCAAGGGGTAGCTCCCACTTTATTAAATGCAAATAAAGGTTTGATAGTCATAGGAGTATATTAAAAAAATCTTATTTTCTGAGATGGATCAACAATATCAGACCATCATAAAGCTTGAAAATCCTCACAATCTCCGCAAGAGAGAAAATATGAGGATGATCACTAGGAAAGATACTCAAAATTTCTATATTATTTGGAATAATCTTGTCTCTAAAGAGTGTAAATGCTTCTTTCAGATCACCCTCATCCAATACAACCTTCACATCAAAGATATTGGCGATGATTCCTTCTATTGAATGCTTATCAAAGGCAAAGATGGCTTGAAATGCAATATTCACAGTAGTGAGAATGAAAAATCCATGAGCGACCAATTTGCCCCACATTTTTCATCTTAGAATTAAGATTGCATTCTTCAAGAAATCTGCATACATCTTACTATCATGTCCATGTGTTCCATTCTTTTTTATTAAGAGAGGTAAACGCTTCTGATCCAGAACTATGAACCAAAAAATGTGTTCCATTGTTATTTTGCCAATCGAAAATCTGAAAGATAGGCATTTACAACACCTTCTTCTTCAACAAAGGAAGAGCCTACATATTTGAACAGTCACATCATCTTGGGCACACAAGCAAACAACTGGGATCTCCATATGCATGTCTCCAATTCAAGAAGCCAAAGGTGAACCAAATTGATTCATAACTTCCCATGAATTGAAAAGGGGGGAAATTGATTCATAACTTCCCATGAATTGCACAAAATACCGAAGACATAGACTATGGACGATTTGCAATCCAATGATATCTCTACATAGGTGAGAGTTCTGATGTGGAATTCAGTCATAAGTGCCAGCGTATTCCTCAATCGAAGGGTTGACAACCCAAAAGGCATTCTTATGTAATCTTGACCAGCTGCCTTGGGCTATACCAGGTTAGCTTTTCATACAACTAATCCCAGCATTGGGGTACAAAGGAACATTTGAGTAAAAGATGATTTTTTGTTTCTTTGTTACCTTTGCATAAAGGACATTAGCTTGGGCCGGCAATGCCTACAATGTGCAGGCAGTCTACATGGAGTCCCATTAACTAGAATTGGAAATCACACCGATGATATGCAGTCAAGAGTTACAGAACCCAAACTTCTTCCAACCGAATCGATCATATGCCTTACTGATGTCGAGCTTTATCATCATAATTTTTTTTCTTTAATCTTTTGATTCAGTGAATGATTTCATTTTCTATGATAATGCTATCAGAAATATCTCTACCAGGAGTGAATCTGCTCTACTCCACCAATATGATCTACTCTGAAACCAATTCCAGTCTATTCGCCATTGCTTTCAATATGATTTTGTATAATTTTGTATGATCTACTCTAAAACCAACTCCAGTCTAGTCTACAAATGAAGTACAATGCATCTTTTTTGGGATGAGAGAAATTAGAGTGTTTGTTCATATCTTTTACAAATATCTTCTTCTTCCTAAAACCCTCCATGATTTCCCAAACTTCACGACCAATGAAATGCCAAAAATAATGGAAGAATAGTGCCAGGAAGCTATCTAGACCCATCTAGACCGGGAGATTTGTTTGGATGAAGTTGGAAATTTGCATCCATTATTTCCTTTTCTGAGAATGGGGTCGTTAACATCACATTATCCACATCTGTAACCAAAGATGGGATATAGTTCAACAATTCATCTACATCATAGGTTTCAGGGCATACAGTTAGCAATTCACCGTGGGAAAATTCACCGTCCTGACAAATTCACCGTCAAGTAAAATTAATCACATTAATATTTTTTTTTGATATGAATGTTTTTAACATGATAATATATTAAAAATTGATTTATATAATGTAGTTAATTTTCTGTGAATTGCTGATGGTGAATTTGTCATGGCGGTGAATTTTTCGATAATGAATTTTTCCATCGTGAATTGCTGACGAAAGATTTTGAAAAAAAATTGGTAGCTTCCATCTAAATATATTCACATAAATTTACCATCTGTCAATCGGAATTGAGAATGGATTTGATTTTGTTCTGGAATCCTGGCATCTTGGTCGTGTTGTAGAAAAATTTAGTATTTGAATCTCCCTCAAGAAGCTATGTTTCTCTTGCCTTGGATCTCTTATACACTTCTTCATGAGCTAGGATTTTGCACGGACTGAGAGAAGCTCCTTTTCTTTTAGGAAATAACATGGAACATCCCATATGTAATAGCTTTCGCATAGGAAATCAACAGAGACTTTCATATTACACCTTTTCCAATGACCACTCTTGCTTTGTAGATCAAAGGAGGAGGGGGATGGGGAGGAGAGGGGAAATAATTTTAGGCGAGCAATTTTTTTAATTTTATTTCTATTATTATCATTACTATTATTTAATAATTAAATTGATTTTTTTATAAATTTAATAAATATTTTTTAGTTAATTATAATAATCATATAATTTCTTATCTTAATGAATAAGATTTAATTTTATGAAGAAGAGGGTCATGATAGTTTTGGTAGATTTTTTTTTATCTACATGATTAGAAAAAGAGATGCACATAATAAGTTTGTAGTTGAACAACCTCAAAATTAAATTTTAACAATAGAATGCCTCTAGATCCAAGAAGAAACAAATGAACACCAAGGGGGAGTAGCTCTAGGACATTCCATAAAAAAACATAGAGAATCATAATAGACCTAAAGAGAGAACGATGGAAAGAATGTTTACCTATCTAATCAATCTTAACCCTAATGAATATGGCCCCATGAAAAATATTTTTCCTTCTATTATACCTACTTTTTGAGGCATGGCCATAGAGGACCTTGACCAATTTATCTTCGAGTTTAAAGTCTTTTGTTAAACCTATGACTACAAGTCAAACAACCAAAAGTTGAAAAGTAGTTCCTTCAACCTTAAAAGATTTAATAATGCAATAGTTTATGGGACTATGTTTTGGATAAATACCTTGAATATTATTGAGTAAGAGGTAGAAATGAGTTCTTTTGGTTAAAATAGAAATAGTATGAACATATCTAAGATTATTTGGAATGATTCCTTTTTTCCTTGAAATTTTGTGGTAAAGTATTGACCCATGAGCTCCTTAAAATAATATTTTTTAGGGAATTGGAAGAAGAACCAAGGCCTATCATCAATTTTATGGGAAAAGGGATGCAACAAAATTAAGTCTCTCATATATTTCTAAATTATGAAAAGATTATTCACAAACTAGAGGGGGAGTTTGAAAATATAGCTAGGTAAAAGGCAAAAATAAAATTAAAAAATTAATGAACTCACAAATTTAAAAATAATATATTCTAGTCTAGTTGAACACCACACTAGATATCAAGCTAAGAACAAAAGCTCATAACCTTTCTCCATTTATTGCCCTAGATGCAGGAACATGCATTTGTTGAAAGAATGCCCCTTAGAAAAGATTGATATCTACCAAGTCCATGATAAATTTCATCCCTTGGATTAGTGTGAGATCTTGCAAAAAATTAAAAATACAAAGAAAAAGGCTTCGTTGTCGAAGAAGAGTTGAATTACACGGGTTAGCATGAGGGTGGAAAATTTTCTTATAACCATTTCTCAAATCAACCATCTTGGCATTAACAGTAGAACTAGAATAATAATTCTTGGATATCATCATAGCCCAGTCAACAAATACCACAACAATGGGGACCCCAAGAATGGACCCATCAATTGTGGCTTAACTAAACACATTAACCACAATATCCTTCAAATTTGTGCCACCTTGGAATCTATCTTATAACCAATTTTACCAAGTTCCACGATGTATGCAACACCACCAATAAACTTTGTTACCTCTTCCACAAAATACGCTAGGTCAATCCCAAAAGGACACAATGGCACAACCTTAGCTTCTAGCTCAGTTAGTGGAAAACCCAAAAAATAGTGGACTAGTTGCTCTTGTCCACTCCACTGAGCCAAAAAATATGGTTAGAATTATCTCTATACATTGCAGGAATATTCAACCTAGATTAGAGAAGAAACTTAATAAACCTCCACAATCTACTATATAAGAGATAACAAATAAAGAATAAGTCATATTTCCCACAAATAAGGTGAAATATATTGATATGAGAATTTAACAATCTTTCAATGATTCTCTAAAGATACCTTTTGGTCATTGATTTTTTTTTTTCATGCACTATATATTGAAGTTAGCTATTTGGGGGAAAAAATTAGGGAAAAAACTGTTTGCTCATATTTTTGTGACATTCCATTGACCTGGCTTTTTTTTGTGAAATTTTTAGCATTTAAAATTTTGGTCTTAAATTTACAAAAAAATATATCAAACCATTTAAAAAAATTAGAAGTATAAATTTCATCAAGAGTTCTACATTTCATTAGTTTATGTCATATTGAAATTCAAAACATAAAGGCCACTTTTATGCAATCAAAGTTGAAATTTATTATTGTGTTGGCAATTTCCTTTATAAAGTGTGACACAGGTTTGTGCTTTACCCCTCATTTCTATTATTAACATCATGACTATTAAAGTTATAGAAACCTTATCTTTGACTTGATTGTACCTACTGATATCATTTTATAAATGATAGATCACCCTCTCACAATTTTAAAGGGGTCATTATGATAGACTCATGGAAGTATCCTATGGAGTTTTTGATACTCTTGTCAAAAACCCCAAAAGAAAGCTATTTGCTAATCCTAAGAAGGCCATGGTTAGAAATTGTGGTTGCCCTCATAAATTATAGATATAGGGGAATGGTGATCTCTAATGGGATCATTATCAAAGATTTACCCCTTTACCCCCTTGTGAAACCATCCCCGATGATGAATAAATATGTTTGGATGGATGGACCAAATAAAACCAACAATAAAAAAAGTTTAGCCTCCTTGGTCACGGTCACCATTAAGTAGCATACATAGGCTTTGGGAGAGAATTCACAATTAGAAAATGAATTGGGACCAATTTACAATTATATTCCCAAGAAGAGGAAGAGCTTCAATCTCTCCTAGGATTAAGTATAGTGGAGTTTTCCCAAGATGATATAAGGGAATTTCTCAAAGCATTCCAATGCTCCTTGAAAAATATAATCCCAAGTGGAGAAAAAATATTTATAAATATAATTACTAT
>VDFB02271358.1:1224980898-1224999421 GCA_007258455.2 Sequoia sempervirens | reverse complement strand
CTTCATGGTCAACTTCTTCACACCCATTATTGTTGCAAGATGGTAGTATGTCAGAATCTGAGAGCTCAAATAGAGGATTACTCATGAACTCATATGATTCATCTAAAACAAAAGATGATTAGAATATCCAAAACACTCCACATCATGTTCACCTTTTGATGTTCCTATTCACCTAGGAATTTATAATCTAGTTATCTCATGCAATGATGAAGAAGTATTTAGAGACATACCTTCCTCGCTAAGGGATGGATTGTTGATTTTATCTACCTCTTTAGGACTAGGGGTCTTCACGAGCTCGCTTTCTTCACTGCTAAAGTATTTATCCAACACTTCTAGGCACCACTCTAGGATAAAAGTAATATCCTACTTCTTTGATTCAAATTGCACACTGTCTTGGGAAGTAACATCCATCAAATAAAAAATAATATTTTCATCAATAGGTGGTCACCATCACTCACTGAGACACAAAGTCATTTTATATCAACATCTTTAAAAGTGAAAGCTTCCAATTCAGGGGTATACAAAGATATTGGTAACTGATAATTTTCTTTGAGGTCCAAGTTAATCATACTTGAAGTGGAAATTTTAGTGTAGTCAGAATGTACTCTATTCACAGTCTGTATTCGAGGAGAGTAATCTTCTTCTTCACTTGAAAAATTAGAGTCATCCTCAATTCTTTCAAAGCTCAAATTGTATACCTCGACATCTGGAGTCTGCATTCCATTTTCCTCCTCACCAATTGCATAACTTCTGAAGTGTTCAAGACTAAAGATAGTTAGATTAACATTTTCAACTAAGGGAAAAAAAAACCTAATGAATACAAAGATTGAGAATTCTGAATCTTATACTTGTGCATCTTACCAGTTGGAACATGCTCTCTAATATGATTTATTTTCCATACTCCAGACAAAATTAAGTCATCTTCTATGCTAACAACCTCTAGTTGTGCTTGTTCAAGGCTGTACACCTTGTCATTTTAAAGAATGGATTGAACTTCATTATGTAAAGAAAAAATAAAAATATGGAATCGATTCTGCTTCTTGGTTGCTCAAGTTGAGGAACCCGCTGTAGGTCCCTATTGAAACATTCAATGAAGTCACAGATGGATTCTCCTTCCTCCTTTTTTTTTTTTTTTTTGTAATAGAGCAACAATATTCGCCACGTATTTGAATCTATCAAGAAATATCTTGTCCAAACCACCCCAACCAGTTATACATCCATGCTCTAAATTCTAGAACAATTAAACAACATGCTCAATAAGACTTTCCATAAACCACCTCACAAATACATTTTCATCTTGAACACCCAAGATTCCAGATGCCACAATTAATGCCCGAATATGTTTTTCAAGATCTTGTAAATTTTCAATAGAGAATTTTGAGAAATTACTCCTTGAGCCTTGGGGCAAGACGCTGTACTAAGTTAGGGCTAGGGGTCCAAAGTGGTTTTTCCAAGAATGAGATGTTGTAACAACCATTAGACAAATTATTATTTATTACCTAAAGGAATTTACAAAGGCACAAACATATTTTCTAAGAAAAGTAACTTCTTTATTTCAAGGCTACTTTCCTCAACCCCCAAAATTTTCTTTTTGTGAATCAATTCCTTATAGGAACATTTGGATTGGGAAAAGGGTTTTGATTACGGTTCATATGAGGTTGAGGATGGGGATACCATAAAATTTTAACTCTTGGAGCTCTCTCGACTATCCTTCTAGCTGGTTGTTGTGCTCATTCTTCTTCTTCTTCAAGTACAAAATTTTCTCTCATGTAATTTGTAGTGTTTCTTCTGTACCTCCAAGCTAGGGTATTCAACTATGAAATAATATCTTCCTGCTTTGCTTGCATCCAATCAAGATCCAGTTGAAGTACACGAAAGATGTTTTCATGAGGCAGGACCATTTTGCTTCATAAAAAAAGAAACCTTTATAAAATCTCATCGGCCCCCATCGGAGTCGCCAAAAATTTGTTAGCAAACAAATTGGCCCTTATTGAAATACATCATTTATTAACTCCATAGCCCATTAAAATAAGGTCAATGTTAGTAACAACAAGGGAAGATCACAATTTCATTTGTGACTTTCCTTTGAATTTTTATCAAGGTATAGCTCCCTTAAGGATTACAATTAGACATTTCAGAGTGTTCTTTTAACTAGAAAGCGAGGAAAGGTGAACTAACATTGATTCATAAATATGAAGTCAATGCGATAAACTAAATAAATCCATTAACCCCTAGCACAAAGACTAAAGTTATAATATTAGATATAATGTTTTCCAAAAGAACTGATCTTAATTCCAAACAAGTGAATGTAACATCATAAAGTTATTTTTCATAGAAAATAAAACTCCATATATCGCTTCAACCAACAAAATAATTCAATATACACATCACATTTATAATTCAAAGTTCACAGACAAGAATAATCTAAAATTGAAAATTCAATTCAAAATGTTCCTCATTCCCTCCAATACATCATAGTGCAATTTAGAAAAGAATTTTGGACCTCCAAAGAGTCTCTCGAACATGATTTTATAAAAATCCAATCTTGAATCTTGGACATTAAGATAATTGCCATCATATCAAGCGACAGTTTCGTGACAACTAACCTCCTAATTTAGAGAAACTGATACACAAAGAAAATTTATGACTATTTTAAAATCAGTCTTCATTACATTGCCTTTTTCTTGAGTTTATTTTGACAAGCAATTGAAACATTCTTGCTTGTATTCTAGCCTCGTGGCCTAATGTATGTGTAAGTGACATGCAATTCCTAGAATTTGCATTTAATAAATATATCCTTTTATGTAATAAAGAAAATAACCTATTTTTTAAACATGTACAATTTAAAATGAATAACTTAGGTTTCACGCCACATTAGAATAATCTCTATTTAACCTTGAATTTAAAAGTAAATTAAAACCTAATATAGCAAGGAAGCATATATTTATAACTTTTAATACCCTAATATCCTAATTTTTCTTTCTTTATTTTGTTGGACAAAATTAAATTATTAATGGGCAATATGTTAAAATTAATCAATTTATTGTGTAGGGTAGGTAAAATTCGTGGTGAAAAAATATTATTTATTTATTTAATTAATTTCATAATTTATTTATTGATATTTTTATTTGTTTATTTTAGAAAATAATGATTTTTTAGTTTAATAATTACATAATATATTTATTTGACATTGGTTTATTTATTTATTTATTTTTGAGGATTTGTAAATGAGACAACAATGCCAAACTTATTAAATTATCTTAGGGTCTTGATAGAGACATTTTTATTAATATTATTGACTTTGATAATATTGTAAATACATCTAGTTGAGAAAATCCAATTTAATATAATGCTTCAATCATTTAACTAATTTTTCTAATAGTTCATATTTTAGTTTTCATCATGTTCTTCAAATCCAGTTGATCCAAAGGTTTAATTGGTAATTTAATTTAATTTAAATGTATAGTTAAACCTTATAAATTAAACTTGAGTCGATAGTAGATTTAATCCTAGCAAGTCACTTTAAAGCGACAACACGTCCCAATAATCACCTATAAATATCCTAGAAGAAAAAATCATCCTTGAGGTTATCTCCTTGTGATTTTGTGATGCCATGTGTCGTTACACCAATATCATGTTAGCTACCCTTGTTTTGTCTAGGATGTAGTGGCTAGGATTTTACCACACTACTTTCCCTGTTAGTTGTCTTTGCTTCGTGCGACATGTCATCTTTTGTTGTACATACAACAATGTTTTGTGCACATTCTTGCTTTAAAAAATTGTATAATCCTATTAATTGTAGCTTTTTTAAATAAAAGTAAATAAAATAGTTGTACTATGTTTATGTCCATTTGTACATGTGTGTATGAATGAACATGACAAAATCAATCAAAAGTTCAATAATTTGTCAAATTTTACACAAATATATGACTTGTAGGATAATGATTTTATCTAGATCAAAAAACTCAGAGTGCATCATCAATGAATTGAAAAATACAATAATAAAAAAATACTTTTTAAAATGATTCCAAAATGAAAAATAGAATTTTATTAAAAGTAACTAAAATATTGCTAACAAATTGATGACTATTCTAACTTTTAAATTAAACTATAGATTTTTAGATTAATATTTTAAATCACACTTAATAATCTATCATTTAAAAAAAATAAAAATCTTGAAACCTCAAATATTTAATTAATATAAAATAGAAAATCTACATCAAAATATATCAAACAAAATCTATAATAAATAAAAAATCCAAGATAGTTCCCTTAGAAGAATTATTTATGATCCACATTCATTTTAGTTGCAATAATTTACTACATAAAAGTAACTTTGTGCACTAACCTTCTAAAAGATAATGATGGGAAAGTCATGATGATGGTACCAAATTTGTTTTTTTTCTTAATGAGAACGAAATGGGAATAATTTAAGAAAGTGAAATGGGTACAATGGTCTTACCATTTCCTTTGTTAAATCATTATCAATATTTTCAAAAGGTAATGAGACTTTCTTAAATCATTATCTATATTTTCAAAAGGAAATGAGACTTTGTTAAATCATTATTTATATTTTCAAAGGGAAATGAGAACTGAAAAGGACAAATGTTGTAAATGATGTTTTTGTTTTTATTGATATTAAATATTAAATTAGGAATTTTATAGTGTTGAGAAACATTAGAAAAATAAGTTTGGGTGTGATGATGTTGAAAATATGAGTCGTCATCCTCACAAAAACAAAGACTTCATTTTCTAAATTTCTTTGTCAAACATGTTGAAATGAAAGATAATATTGCAGTGAATAATGTTAGTCTTATATTTGATGAGTGGCCAAGGAAATACAATGAAAATGACCCATATTGTAGTGCCCCTCCATTCTCATTGTGGACGTGTAGGTAGTCTAGCTTTGGAACTTGGAGATGAAGGTAAAATAATAAGGATATTTAAAGGTATGTGCTAATGATGTTAAGCAATTGACGTTGTATATTATGAATCTATGGACTATGTGAGAAGTTGAGGATAAGACATTATATATGTTTAAGGATAGGTTTATCATGATGTTTGTGTGTGTGTGTGTTCAGACATAACCATTACTAGGATGCAACCTATGGGCATATTTGTGCTATGGAAGTGCTTTGGTTATCTTTAGGATTTTCACATGATTTGGACATATTATTGTCATGATGATATGATATTATGTTTTTGATTATGATTATATTTATTATCATGAAGAGGTATTGACTTGTGTTCAAGTGTTGCGGTTGCAGATGAAACATGAGCTTCTATTAGTACTTTTGTGAGTATGATGCATATTGTTATGTTATTAATATTATGCAAATATTTACTTGGATAGTTAAGTGAAGCAGTAGTATATTTGTTAGGATAAGTGGAAAGGGCGACATCGTACCATTGGACATATGGGGGACATACGAGAATGGGATACGATTGCTAGAGTTCCTTTCCTAGTACTTCAACTATTATGCACATGTGCTCTAACTTGTATGTTTGAGTGAACAGGTACTAAGCTACGTCTCCACCTGAATTAGCAGGTTTGAGCGTGCCTCTAATCCCATTGGTGGTTGAGGAGATAACATATAGGCCCAAGTTATACCCTAACCCTAGCCATTGTCCCCAATTAGGGACAATTGATTCAATGTGTGACCACCTTTGCGGGTTGTCATGGGACAATGCCCGATCTCTTATACCCTATGGTTGGAGTGTTGCACTTGTGTGAATGTTTCTGTTGGGTTATGTGATTGTGTGACTCCAATGTCTAGCTTTGAGTATGGATTCAGTTCAAATGGTGCTAAGTCCTTTGGTAAGTCAGGTTAGTCACTGTTGTGATCATTCTTATTATTTATGCTTTGATGTGAATGTCTCTTTCATGTAAGAAGTTATTTTGTGGTTTATGCTTAGTCTTTGATTATGACCTATTTAAGTGAAGTTAGTTTCTAGGTCGATTATGTTGTTGGTAACTATAGTTGTCATGTGGGTGTTAAAGTGTGATTTAATGTTATTATATATATGTATATATATTGCTATGGTTATTCTTTGGTGTGAGTATATTGGTTATTAATATTATTATGATTATGTGTATTATGTTTTATGAAAATAAGGTTATAAATATTAACATATTCTAATATTTTTGATAAAGGGTAAAACGGGTTTTACAGGGACCCGAAACCACAAAGTTTACAACAGAAAAGAAAGGACAGAAAAGTTCAGCAGACAAAATCGGCTGCACAAAAGGAAAAGACCAGAACAAGCAACAACCACCCGCAAAAGACCAGAAAGGTCAAACAAAAAAGGTCAGCAAAAGAGCCAACAAAAAACCAACCGCAATCAACCCAGAGTCTTCAGGACAGACTCTATCTCCGCCTCTAGGTTCTGCATATCATGAACACCCTTCTTAAGGATTTGAATCATTTGTGGAGTGGGAGGAGCCTTCGTCTTCAAATTGGCCCTGGTTCTCTTGGAAATTCCAACATCCTCCTAATTTCTTTCGTTAATTTCCTCTAGATCAACCACCAAAGACCCCTGTTGAGCTTTTTCCAATTTCTCTGTCATGGCGTTGATGATAATGGCATTGTGTCTGGCCATACGGTTGTTTTGCTCGGCAATAATTTTGACAGTATTTTTTATTTTCTCTAATTCAAATTCAACATTTCTGTCCTTACCAGCTTGGTACTGGGTATCAATGCTGACACCGTGATCTCTTCGTTCCAACTCTTTCTTATCAAGCGCCGCAACCTTAACACCCGATTCTTCCAATTTGCTTTGAAGGGCCCAATTTTTTTATCTTTAACTCATTGATTTCATGAAAAGCCCATTCCAAAAGTTTGAAATGGTTATCAACATTATTTCTAGCTAGATCCAAAAAATCCACAGAGGGATCTCTATCAGTATTGCTATAGGTATTAGCAGGGTCAAGAGTAGCATGGGAACCAGTTTTAGCATTTCTATCCAACAACAGGACAACAGAAGGCTCAGAACTAGAATCCTCAGAGTACGAGACTAGGTTTTTAGCCGGAGGATTCTTGTCAATACTTTTGGTTTTAAGGGAAGGGATTCCCGGTTTAGGCACAACACGAGCTTTCACAGTAAGGGGGTTAGGGGAAATCTTACTAGTTTGGACAACGGGCGGGCACAGGCTCATTCTAGCCGGACTTAAATTGGGAAAAAACCCCGAGCAACTGGGTTCAGTATCATCATCCTCAGAATCAAGGGAGGCTTCAAAATTAACAGGGACGGGCATTTTTTGATAATGTTCAACAATTAATCTAATCAGGCCAGTATGCAAAATAGGAAATCTTCTAGGGTTTTTCTTGTGGTCATCCAAGCTTTTTCTCAAAGAACAGAGAAGATAGTAGGGGAAAGAAACCCTCACCTTGTAGCGGAAGTGGTTGAGCAGGGCAAAGTGATAACCATATACCCTGGTGAAGTGACCATCCACAGTTATGTACTCCATGATAACCCGAAGAACCTTTCTCCAAAGAGCTTTTATGGTGTCAGCTTCAAAGTAGCTATTAGCAATTTTCACCAAATTCAGTCTCTCCTCTTTTTTTGGAAATCTGACGACGACTTCATCCGAGAAAACCCTATCCCTGAAAAACTTTTTCCCATCAGTAGACATTCCCGTCACTTCAGCTATAAGATATTCTAATGTTATTTATTAAATATTAATATGTTTATTAGTAAATATTTAAATCTTAATATGTAAGTATATGTTATATTTGTGTTTTGATTTACTATCTTGGTGGAGTAGCTATTTTTAAGGAGGTTCCTTTATCTTTTATAATGTTTTGAATTTATTTGGTGGGAAACCCTAAACAAATGAGTTAATTTGATTATTTATTTTATTTTAATTATTTCATTAGTGGGATGAGGATAGGTGCTTTAATTTAATATTTTAATATTTTATTTTATGAGAGAAATTTATTTCTTTGTTTTATTTTGGAAAATAAGAGTCTTTTGGGGAAAAAGAAAGAAAGTTACTTTTTTTTTTGTTGAATTTAATTAGTTTTATTATGGGAAAAATTGAGAAGTTGGACTTTCACTTTTTTTTTTGTGTGCATGAAATTTAGAGGATTTTGAAGAGATTTTTGGGGGTTTTGAGAATGGAGAGAAAATTGAGAGATTTTACATGGTTTTGAAGTAATTTTCAAAGGTTTTTGAGAAATTTGGAGTGGTTTTGAATCGAAATTTGGAGGAGGGTGATTTGGAATTTTGTTTGGGAATTCATGAGAATTTATTGCTTCTGGTGAATGGACATTTTGGCTTTGGATCATGGTTTTTTTGAGTGGTGATTTTAGCTTGGAGGATCTTTTGGGGTTTCAACTTCTTTTTCATCATTGTTTTTCAAATTTGAGGTAAGGATTTTCTTGATTTTGTTAATTTATGCATTTTAGATTTATAGGAATTTGAAAAGGGTTAAATTAATTTAGGTTTTAATGTTTTTAATAATCTGGAAAAGATCCGGTTGCTGGGTTTCTCATTTTGTCATTTGGTTGTAATTGGGTATGCCGAAAAGAGGGTTTTATGGGAGCCGTCTATTGTTTCACATTTTGTGAATTTCTGAGTCATTTTTGGTCAATTTATCCTTTTATGTTAAGTAGTCGAGGGCCAAATTTGAAATGGGTTTTTAACGGATTTGGATTTTGACTTGATTTGACTATTTTATGGCTGTTTTATGGATGACAGATTTATTGTTGTCAAGAGGGAATTAGTTCAGTTCTGAAGGTTGTATAGGAGGATATAGCTCTATCCTTTGATCTGTATTGTGTTGTATTATTTGTGATTGAATATTTTACTATCTGTATGTTTGAAAATATCTTCCCATTTGTGAAAACTTATGTTGAGGCTTTTGTACTATGTAAGGATCAATTGTACCAAGGTTATGCATTGTTGGTCCTAATTATGAACTGCTGAGAGAGAGAAAATTAAGTTGACTATCATGTTATAATATTGTGCAAATGATGTAATGTGTTTCATTGTATTTATTGTGGTATAATGATCATCTTTTGAGTTTCCTATCTGTTGTGTTATGTGTTGGACCTTTGGAAGTATCAAAAAGTCTGTGATTTTTGGTTGATTCTTGTTTTAGGTAGTCTCCTTTGGATGTTTAGTGTCAGCCACTTGCTTTTTTTGTTGCTTGCTTGTGTGTGGGACCTAGTGTTGTATCCTAGCATGGAGGGAGTGGGCTTCAGGGTTCCACGTGGTAGGGTGGTATTTTCTAACCATCCATTGGGGTGTAGGTGGTGAAGTTTGTGTGCAACATGAAGTCTTTCCTTCCACTTCATTCCAGAGTTGGTTTTATGGTGCAAATGATATTTCTAAGAAAATTGTGTCCAATATGTATCTTATATATATGTATCTCTCAGATGAATGAATATTGTACATTGTAGCATTCTTGTAAAGGAAAAGTAAATGAATTGATGTAATCTTGAATATATATTTATTGTTGCTTATTATTTAATGGAAAGGTTAACATAGGAATGTTGTATTTATGATGCATATGAGCTTAATTTAGTAGTAGATGAGATATATCTTTATGTATCTTTTTCATGGAGTTGACTAGGATTAGGTTCATATTCACATAGTGTTAGATGAGTTTTGATTATAATTAAGTTATGTTATCATATGTATTTTTTTGTATGAGATTTAATTTACTTTCAAAGAATTGACTGGATGTGTTCTTAGTGTATCATATGTATTTCTATAGGTTTAGTTAGTGTAGATGTGTCGTAGTAGTGACGTTAGGGGACCATAGTGGATAGGTGTGTAAGTGGGCTATGATTAATGTTACTTTTAGGTCATAATGTGATTATGATATGATGTTAATGTAATGTTGTTATCCATGTGAATTTTTTGAGTTGCATTAGTTGTGTCACTTTATTTTCTTAAAAATAAAAATGTTGGCATGTTATTTGTGGACTTTTGTGTTGATCCACCGGGGTCATAATGTGGATAGGGTATGTGATAACTTTTTCACCCAAAATTAATAGGGTTTTTAGAGGAGATTCTCCTTTCCAAAATATAAATTATGATTTAATTTGAATTTAATAAATAATTATTATTCATTTTCTATTAGTTAAAGTCCCATTGAAAAACATCTATAACTTTCAACGGATATTTTTTGAATCCAAAACATGCGTATAGGATTAAAAAATAAAAAATAAATTTCATGAATTTTTGACCAAGTTAAGGTGGTGTCTAAAAGTTGTAATAAAAATTCATAATTAATTATTTACTTAAAAATTACAAAAAATATGTCACATGGACATGAGTTCTCTACTTATATATAAAATCTTACAAAAAAATATTATCATTTTATTATGGTTTGTGACATACACCTACTTCTTATTTTTCTGAAATTTAAGTACTTGCATTGAAATTTCAAATTTTTCCATATAGATTTTATTTATTTTTAAATAAACCTAGTATTTTAGAAACTACATTCAATTTTCTACAAATTCTATTCTTACATATTTTTGAAATAATATAGGTCTAACCTTAGCGGTGATATGCCCATATACTATTTAACTTCAAACATGACTGACCATATCTAGCATACCATTTTTTTTTTCTGGGTTTTCTCAACCTTGTCATTTGGCATCCTTATTTTCTTGGCACCATTCCCATATACTCTTTGGATCATAGTCTTTTTGTTTTTGTTTTTTGTTTTTTTAAAGTTAGAGCCAATTTAAGTTGTGTTCACGGTTGTAAGTATAATGGTGAAATTTGACATTGATGTTTTTTTTTTTGTTTTTTGGGTTTATTTTGGTTATGAATGGTATATTTTAATGTAAATTTTATTATAATATTTTTATGTTTCAATTTTATTATTGATTATTTTTAGAGATTTTTGGAACTTTCATTCATCATCTTAGATATGATTTATAAGTGGAGATTTGATTTAGGCAACTTCTTTATTCAAGTATTTGAATTTAGATGTTTAAAATTTGAATTCAAATGTTGTCAATTGCTTTTAACTAGATATTGTTAGTCAATTTAGTGCATGCTCATATTAAATTGTGTGCTTGGTAGTTGTATTTAAAGTTATTTATTCACTTATTTGGAATCATGCTAGAATGTTAAAAGTTATTCACTTATCTATTTGAAATAATGCTATAATATTTAAAAGAATATCTAGGTTAAATAAATTAAAGGAGATGTACTTTGCATTGTCTATTTGTGAACACCATCCTAGGTCCATTGCACAATCACTTTTATCCTTAAACATTTCACTAGAATTGTGAAGTCAATCCAACTAGGGGTCTAAATGAAGACAATATCACTCTCATAATTTTATAGATTATTATATTTGTTCATTAATATTGTAGTCTTTACACAAATTGAGATAATATAATAGTGATGTAACCAATTTCTCATAGTCAACAATCCACTAGATCGATCTTATTAGCCATAATTTAATTATGCATGTTAGAGTTAGGTCTATACATAAAATATCACTTATGTGATCACATTTGTGAACCTAAGTAGTACACAATAATATTTATAGGTCAACAATAGTCATCAAAGAAGTTCCAAAGTTATGACACTAGATAAGTTATTCTTGTCATCTACATAAAAATTCAACCTAAGTACCCATGCATTTAGATTAATTTACTTTTTTAGATTTAATTAAGCATTTATTAAGATTAAAAGTCCCAATTCTTTACTCTAGCTCAAATTTATTTATTATTGAGATTTAATTAATTGTCATATTCTAGTTTATGTAAGTGGTTTGTTTCCTATCATATGCTTTGGTGAACCTAACTTTCCTACATTGCATAGGTTTTTCACCTAAAGTCCATCCTTTTATTTATGGCTTTAGAAGTTATTTTATAACTACATTTATCTTATATAACTTTAATTAGGGTTTGGAAGTACCCTTGTTTATTCAACATTAATTTCTCTTATTGTGGATTTGAAATTTATTGCATGATCTCTCTTTGCATTGAACCCACCCACACTTTATTGTGCATCATTACAAATTTTAATGTTTGTATAATTTGTGACATTTGGTCCCACTATGGTTGATACACTCATGCCCATTAATCATTTAGATGGGATTGCAATGTTTGTGGAGGAATTGCTTCATTGTGTGTGTATCTTTTCTTACTATAATGACATATTTATTACCCTTTCTTCAATTCTAGAAACTCTCACTTCACTTATCTACATTCCTTATGTTGATTCTAGTTTTCCTATGGATAGTATTAGTGATGTGCTTAAGCATGTTGACCCTTTCTTTTGGTATGTGGTGACTGATCATGCTATACTGTACACCCGACATGTATCCGAAAAAGGAAAAATCACCGAAAAAAATGACTTTGTAAAACCCTAATTTTGGAAGCTTCTAAAAAGCTTGTTATAAGGGGTTGGGATGGGGGTTACAGTATGTAGAAAAAGGCGATTATTCGCGAGATTGTAATATGTTATTCAATGGATAATAAAATTATTGGATGGCTACGATTTTGTGGATGTAGCCCGGATTGGGAGAACCACGTTAAATTCTCTGTGTTGTCTTGTTTCTGCTATAATTTTCTGTGTGTTTTATTTCTCTGTTTTATTGATCAGATTTGCATTTAACTGTTAGATATTTGCCTTCTAACCCTAACACTTTCCCTTTTAGCACAATTGATTCACATCTTATGACACATGTTTTGTAATGGATATTCATAATGCCATCTTCCCTTTTTAATGATTATGTAAGGCCCACCCATGCATGTCTATTTTCATCATGTGATTCATATGAGTTTGATTAAAGTATCACTTGTAAATTGTGATTTGAGAAAATAATTATGGTTAATGATTTATAATATACTATAATTATGATTACATATGCAGAGACTATATGCATTATTATCATAATTTGAGGTGTTATATGTACCTTAATGTCCATATATAAGTACACGTTGCTAAATTAGCCTAATTATGTTTTAGCTATGCTCTTTGTTATTATATTTGATGTGCACATTGAATGAACAAAAGGTACATAGGACTATGAAAAATGAAAGGTATATTTATAATAATTTCATGGATATCACTTACTTCCTCACTTCATTGTTTGGAATTGTGATACATCTTTCTATGGTTGAATGGTTTGCATAGTCTTTATGCTGTAGTAGGAGACCCTATGACTCTTGTGACTATATTTACTAACATATGTGTGTGTGTGTGTGTGTGTGTGTGTTTTCGATGATTTTGACACTTCTAGGACAAGGAAAATATGTTCTTTGTTATTTAATTGATTTATAAATTTTGAGGTTTTTGTCCCTTTAGTATTTAATTTAAGTTTTGGAGTTTCTATATGAAAATTTGCATTTCTATTTAATTGAAATATACTTTAAGAATTTTATGATCTAGAAATGAGTTGTCAAAATTATTAGCAACAACAAGAAACAAATCACAATCAAATCAAATAACTCAATGAAGCATATAAGGAAATCACATACCCCAATGAAGAAAACCTACAATAATAGCCTCATATGATCACCTTGATTAGATCCATTTTTCTTTAATTACACCTTGAAGAATGGTTTTGTAGTCGCTCTCAAAATTTAGCACAAAACACTTAGAGATGATAATGATAGAAAAGGTGTGTAGATTAATGGAGAAAAAAATGAGATGAATGAAGGTTGTATTTATAGATTGTGTTTGATATTTGATCAACAGTTGAGATTGGATAGATAAATCAATGGATGTGAATGCTTGAGATTAATTTATTAGTAGATTTGAGGAGTTAACTGATTGCATTATTTGAGTGAACTGAGTGTATGAGATAGTGAATTGAAATTGATTGATTAGAGAAATAAGAGTGACTATAAGTTAGATTGAATAAATTGGATAGAAGACTAATTTGATTGAAGAGTGGACTAGAAGTGAAGAAAATCCAAGTAGTGTTCTAAATGAAGATAATATCACTCTCACAATTCAATAAATTATTATATTTGTTCATTAAAATTGTAGTCCTTACAAAAATTGAAATAGTAGAATAGTGATGTAACCAATTTCCCTTAGTCAACAATCCACTAGATCAATCTTACTAGCCGTAATTTAATTATGCATGTTAGAGTTAGGTCTATACATAAAAGATCACTTATGTGATCACATTATTGAACCTATGTAGTACACAATAATATTTATAGGTCAACAATAATCATCAAGGAAGTTCCAAAGTTATGACACTCGATAAGCCATTCATGTCATCTACATAAAAAGTCAAGCTAAGTACCCATGCATTTAGTTTAATTTATTTTTTAGATTTAATTATAACATTTATTGCGATTATTAGTCCAATTCTTTACTCTAGCTCAAATTTATTTATTATTGAGATTTAATTAATTTCCATATTCTAGTTTATGTAAGTGGTTTGTTTCCTATCATGTGCTTTGGTGAACCTAACTTTCCTATACCCCATAGGGTTTTTTACCTAAATTTCATCCTTTTATTTATGGCTTTAGAAGTTATTTTCTAACTACATTTATCTTATATAACTTTAATTAGGGTTTGGAACAACCCTTGTTTATTTAAACATTATTTTATTTTATTATGGATTTAACATTTATTACATGATCTCTCTTTGCATTGAACCCACCCACACTTGATTGTGCATTATTGATATATTTTATTATGGACTTTCATTATCCCTTCTTTTTGGCCTTTAATTACACATCTATTACAAATTTTAATGTTTGTATAATTTGTGACATTTTGTCCCACTATGGTTGATACACTCATGTCCATTAATCATTTAGATGGGATTGTAATTGCATCACTTCATCGTGTGTGTACCTTTTCTTACTATAATGACATATTTATTACCCTTTCTTCAATTTTAGAAACTCTCACTTCACTTGTCCATGCTCCTTATGTTGATTCTAGTTTTCCTATGGATAGTATTAGTGATGTGCTTGAGCATGTTTCAACCCTTTCCCTTTTAGCGCAATTGACTCACATCTTATGACACATGTTTTGTAATGGATATTCATAATGTCATCTTCCCTTTTAATGATTATATGTAAGGCCCACCCATGCATGTTTATCTTTATCATGTGATTTATATGAGTTTGATTAAAGTATCACTTGTATATTTTGATTTGAGAGACTAATTATGATTGGTGATTTGTATTATACTAATTATGATCACATATGCAGAGACTATATGCATTATTATCATAATTTGAGGTGTTATATGCACCTTAATATCCATATATAAGTACATGTTGATAAACTGCTCTAATTATGTTTTGGCTACGCTCTTTGTTATTATATTTGATGTCCACATTGAATGAAAAAAAGTTATATAGGACTATGAAAAATGAAAGGTATATTTATGAGAATGTCATGTATATCACTTACTTCCTCACTTCATTTTTTGGAATTGTGATACATCTTTCTATGGTTAAATTGCTTACATAGTCTTTATATTGTAATAGGAGACCTTGTGAATCTTGTGGCTATGTTTACTAACATATCTATAGTTAACTTTATAAATTTATGTGAGTTTTCAAAGATTTCGACACTTCTAGGGCAAGGAAAGTATGTTCTTTTTTATTTAATTTATTTCCAAATTTTGAGGATTTTGTCCCTTTTTATTTAATTTATTTCTAAATTTTGAGGTTTTTGTCCCTTTAGAATTTAACTTAAGTTTTGGAGTTTCTATACAAAAAATTATATTTGTATTTAATTGAAATATACTTTAAGAATTGTATGATCTAGAAATGAGTTGTGAAAATTATCAGCAACAACAAGAAATCAATCACAATCAAATCACATAACTCAATTAAGCATAAGGAAATTGCATACCCCAATGAAGCAAAACTACAATAATAGCCTCATATGATTACCCTGTGTAGACATGCAAAAATGACCTAGCACTTATTGCACATCCTGAATAACATTTTCTCATCATCGACATCATTATCATTTAATATCATTGTATTTCACATCATTTACATCAAAAACCCTAATTTCCTCTATTAATTGAATAATATTACATTATTTAATTAATTCACTTTTTCATTATTTTTGACTAATTAAATAAATTTCATTTATTTAATAAAGTCCTAATCTAACTTTATTCCTCCTGATTAATTAAATATCAATTATTTAATTATGTCGCTAATTTACCCTATTCCCCTAAATCAATTACATTATTACCACTTAATAGATTAATTAAATCACTTTCCCCTAAACTTGAATAATTAAATTAATTATTTAAAACATCATTCAAAAAGGTCAACAAAACAAATACAACCTTATTTGCAAAAGTCAAACATGAAATGCACGTTCAACTCAAAAAGCTTAATTAATTAATTGCCTTCAACCCCTTTTATGATCGAGAAAATTACGGTCCACTGATTGCTCACTTGATTGGCTGATTGATTTATCTATTTCCTAACTGACTCATCTATTTTATAACTAATCCATCTATTCTTCAATCCCACTGGAATCTCAACATGATTTCCTCAATTCCATAGATTAGGAAATATATTTCCTCTGATTAATCAATTGACATACTTAATTTAATCGATCACAGAAGCTAACTGAGCAATCTAATTCTTCTCAACAACTTTCAACCATTGATCTTGATTCAACATTTTTTAATCTTGCATGTTCATCTAGAAACATAAAATCTATATAACAATCCTCTTCATCCTAAAAAATGATCAGAGAATTGACATCTTTTGTGCAACAAAGTAATGCTAAATTAATCATTGATTTCTTGAGAGATTTTACACACATCTTCTATCACCATTCATGTACCTTGAAACTTTTGCAAATGCATAACGGAGGCTTCACATCAATACAACACAATTCAACATCACTGCGGATACACTTCGACATGATATGGGTAATGATATAGTTAATTAATTTTGTTTATTTCTTCTTTGATTTCATTGCTTAATTTCATTTGTAGTGCCCCTCCATGATTGGCCCTTTCATGATATTTGATGTAGGAGCATCTAGTGGTGTAAGGGCAATCTTGCATCACCCAAATATAGTTAAATTTCAAGTTTCTCAGTTTTTAGATGTTTTTACATTTTTGGATACCCTTTTCATCATAATGAAATTCTCAATTTACGGTTTTTATTTTCTATTAATGGGTGGAAAGATATTGCAGTTTTAGTTTCCCAGATTTGCACCTGAAAATCTTCCGAGTTAGATTTGAGGCACTTAGAGTTCCTGGATTGGCCCCGAAACTTGCTGAAATCAGCATAGCGGGTTTCAAGCGCGTTCTTGACTTCAAGACCTTTCCAACGGTTCAAACGGTTCGCGAATTCGAGCCCCGGATTAAAAGTTATGGCCCCGGGAAGTTGGCGCACTTTCTAGAAGATACAATTGCAAATGTTCTTTTGAAATTTGAACTTCAAGTTGTAATTTTCAGCGCCAAACCGCCTAAACTCAAATTTGAATATTGTTTTGGCTCCAAACTAAAGAGGAGCCTATTTATGGGTAGTTTTCTAATTTTTGGGTAACTTTTTGGGGACAAGCTCGCATATTGCGAAAGGGTTATTTTGTAGCTTTTGTAACTTGCATGTGTTGTAGAACTTGGGGATTTGAGATCCTCTGCATGTAAGAAGCTCCATTTTCTAAATAATAAAATTATTCTCTTGTTTGTGGGTTATTTTCTGTGTCTCGGGCTGTGCCCTCATCAAGTGGTATCAGAGCAAGGTTTTCTTGAGCGTGTGGACAGATTGCCGATCGTGAGGTAGTTCGCACCAGGACCGTGGTTGTGGGTCGAGGTCAAGAAAGATGCCTCCAAGAGTGATTCCTGGTAGGCGTGGTGGTGCCAGAGGTGGTCGAGGCGGCAGAAATGCTGGTGGAAGAGATACACTGGCAGCCCTCCAAAGACAGATTGATGCATTACAAGAGCAGTTGAGAAGAGGGTTAAACCTGAGAGAGGAAAGTGAGGATGAAGGAGAGGAAGAAGGTTCAAATGTAGAAGAGGAAGAAGAAGTAATTGATCAAGACCAAATGCGGCTAATAAGGGCCATTTCGAAGATCAGGAAAAGACCTAGAGCAGAAGTCCCCAGTTCTTCCAGAAGTCTGAACCCAGAAGAGTTGATAGACTGGATCAACAAGCTAGAAGAATATTTTGAGTATGAGGAAATAGAGGACATAGATCGGGTTAAGTTTGCGAAAATGAAGTTGAAGGGCCATGCCAATATTTGGTGGAAAGAGGTCCAGTTGGAAAGAAATCAAAGAGGAAAAGGAAATATTACCAGGGGGGATCGCATGGTAGAGAAACTGAAGAAGCAGTTCATACCAGTGGATTACGAGTTAGATCTGTTGAAGAAATTGCAAGGGTTGAAGCAAGGAAGCAGATCTGTGAAAGAATATACTGAAGATTTTCACAAGATAATCATCAGAACGGGCCACACAGAGGCCAATAAGGAGAAGGTAGCCCGATATCTTAATGGGTTACTACCGAGCATTCAGGAGGAGTTAAGCCTAGTCAGAATGACCACCATTGAGGATGTGTATCCGTTTGCTCTGAAGGTGGAAGAGAAGC